>SKCR01014333.1:0-72902 GCA_019454045.1 Zanthoxylum bungeanum | reverse complement strand
TGGATGGTACACCAACGTCAATAAGAATCTTCTCGGGTTGAGTAGCATAAGTGGTCCTTCGACTTGAGACACCACTGTGGATGTATGAGACATCCTCCACACTTAGATGGCAGTCACGTCACTGATCTATTTAGATCAGACCTTCGCCTGTTCGTTGGGTGTGGATCGATCCTCAGGATATCCTATGTGTGTCAAGATAGGATCCGTCAGTTCTGTGTACAGAGCATAGGTAGTCCATATGTGTTTAGAAATCTGTTAAATCTGTGGCCACAGTATACTTCAGAAGTAAGTTCCGAGTGTTATTTAGAGATTGCTAATAGATACGTCGACGAGATAATACCTATAGAGATTTGACATTTACATCTATATCTCTGGGATTATCTGGATACCTGTGACGGAGGGATTTTACGTATGCAATGACCTCGACCTGTATGATTCATCTATTTTATCCGTGATCGTCATAATTTACGGGTGGGTAAATTATGGACACGAAATTGGATTTTTTAACGGATATACCTGAATCTAGAGAGTCTCACTAATGAAATATATTCGTAGAGCACTATGGCAACTTTTATGAATAATGTTGTTTATTTATAAATCGTTTAAACGTTAAACGAAAAATACAAGCAAACGGGCCGAACCGTCATTTCCTAATTAATGTGTATTTGTATTTAATATCTGATATTATTAAATACACATTAATAAATTGTCAAATAAAGGTATTTGACAAATATCATTAATATATGTATTTGAAATATTTAAAGTAAATATAATACATATATTTGAGATATTTGTATTTAATTAATTATTTAATTATTTAATTGTTAAATGATTAATATAATTAAAATATAAATATCTAATCAAATGATAAAGTTAGGAAATTATTATAAGTGTAAGTGTTTGACTTTACATTAAAGGAAAAGGTTGTCAAATTGAATTTGACTTCCTTGGATATTTCTTTTAATTGTTAAAATTGAAAATATTATTTTTCCTTTTTTATTTGTAATTTTCGGCCATTACTTATTAAATATAAGTGTTATATTTTTTAATTTGACATTGTTGACTTGTTTAGAATCATTAAAGTGTAATGATAAAAGCAAAACAAGTTGATAAACCATTAAATGAAACAAAAGCAAAATATCTAGAAATTTTATTTATTTCTCCCTAAAATTCGGCCAAGGCTTATTTTGGAGGAGGTATATATTGTTTTGTTTCATTTTTAGGGTTTAACAAGTTCATTTGATACAAAATAAACATAAAAGAAGTTGAGAGAAAAGGCTTGGAGGCTAAAGAAGAAAGCTTGGAAAAATCTTGTTTTTGTAAGTTTTTCTTTAACGTCTTCAACATAGAAAATGTTTCTAATATGCTTAGCTTCATTTTTGATGCTTTGATGTTATCTCTACTCTTATAGTTTGTGTTTATATGGTTGTGAACTTTGATGAAAGATTGAAGCCTGTAAGTAAGCTTGAAATTGTTTCAAAGCTTTACTTTTGATTTTTAGAAAATCAAGTTGCCATTCTAGAGTTGGTGAGCCACTCCTTGGTGACCTAGAATTGTTCTAGAGTTGTTTCAAAGTGGTGAGGCTAGATTGGTGAAGTATTGAATGGATTAAAATATTGGATTTTAAAGATTTGGTAAAATTGGACAATTTGATGAAATTGAAAAATTAGGGTTCATAACCTTCTCCAATTTGGGGCTTTTCATATATGTGATGTATTATGTTAGAATATGATGCATGTAAAATTTTGGATTAATTGGATTTTATCTTGGCTTGTTTTTGAACAAAAGGACCAAATTGTAAAAAACTGAAAATTGGGGGTGCTCTCGGCAATTTCAGAAAAATTATGGATTTGTGTGAAATCTGATTTTGATGCATTAGATGTGTTGAAAATTATTTTAGAAATGATTTAGAATCATCCAAAATTGTATTTGACAACTTTTGGACTAAAATGATAAATTTACAAAGTTTTGGGGCAATTCGGTAATTACCAAGAAATTTGATTTCTTGTGTAATTTTTCTGAATTTGATAATTGGACAATTAAATAAATAAGTTTATTTAATTGATCCGAGAAAAATTTTGAAATTGGAAAATTTTAATTTTCCACTATTCCGCTGCGTTGCCGATATTCCCCTTAAAACCCCTTCAGTTATGACACGTGGAACCTTTACGTCGCGACACGTGTCCCCAATGTGGCTTCACCATTCTCTGACACATGTCCCCAACATGGCTTCACTATTCTTTGACACGTGTCCACAGCATGCATTCGCTGGTCTGGGTGGCCAAGTTTCCTATAAATAGGAGCGTCCGTCATTAGAAATTTTCATACTTTCTTTCCTGATTCCTCTGTAAATCTTGGAGAGAGTCTTGTTTATTTATTTACTTAAAGATTTTTGTAATGTATTTTTCTTTAAATAATAAAAGTACGAGTATGTTTTATTACAAAATGTGTAGCTAATTTCTATTTTGTTGGGTAAGGGTGAAGCTTTTATAATGGAAACATAAATTAAACTCGCTTCTATTATAATAAATAAATTGAAATCTAATGATTAAAACTTAATTTAATTCTAGATTAATTATTGACAATCTTTCTACCGCCTTTATGGCTGGTTTTATCTTTCTACCGCCTTTATGGCTGGTTTTATCTTTCTACCGCCTTTATGGCTGGTTTTATCTTTCTACCGCCTTTATGGCTGGTTTTATCTTTCTACCGCCTTTATGGCGGTTTTATCTTTCTACCGCCTTTATGGCCGGTTTTATCTTTCTACCGCCTTTATGGCTGGTTTTATCTGTCTACCGCCTTTATGGCTGGTTTTATCTTTTCATCACCTATATGGCTGGTTTTATACGATTTTGACATAATTTAGTACCTTGATAGGACTTGTTATAGACAAACGGTATCACCGCCTTTATTGCCGGTTTTATGTTTTTTGCATACTTAGTACCTTGGTAGGACTAATTATCGACATAAATGATTACCGCCTTTATTGCTGGTTCTTTATATTGGCATAATTAATTCCTGTAATAAATTAAGTGGATAACAAAGGCAATTTATAAATTATAATAAAGCGAGATTTCTAAATGTTTAAAAGACTAAAAGTGGATCCCCTAATTCCAGCATTTCATTCTATTATTACATTCCAACCTAAAAGTCTCCAACTACTTCAACAAATCAAAATTTTCTTTTCCGCACTGTTAATTATTCTATTTTGCTAAATCTCTTCTCTGTGGATCGACTCCGGAGTCACCGAATTATTTTATTACTTCAACACTCTTATACTTGGGAGTGAAAGACCACTTTTTCGAGCGTGTCAAGTTTTTGGCGCCGTTGCCGGGGAAATATTATTTAGTAGATAGAATATTTATTAATTTTTTCTTTCTCTACTTTTATTTTCTTTTTTTTTTTTTTTTATTTCGTATTTTGTTTTATTTAAATTTTGCATCTTATCTTCCTCTTCTTTTCTTTTATTTGTGTAGATCCCAACTGTCCGATTAATCCTTGATGAACCCCGAACCCAGAAATCCCACATATAGAGAGACCTTGTTCTTAATTTTTTTTGGTTACAGGAAACAGAAAAATCAACTTAAAAGGTGTTTACTATTCATAAAATAATTTTTTAAACCATCCACACGTAAAGATGCTCTCATAAAGCTTCATGAAAACATAATTCAAGACATTGAGAAAATTGAGCGAGAGATTCAATTGAGATCGGAATTAACAAGGGTTAGAGGACGTTTTTAGATCTAAATCACTGCATATGTATTTCCTTTATTTGTTCTTTTCATTTTTTAGTTTAATTTCGTTTTTAAGTTTTGTTTTTGCAATTTCATATTTTTACATATAGTTTTTTTTTTACGTTGCATGAAACATTGGTCTCAAACAACTAGTGGCAGATTAAAAAGAGAGTTATCATCACCTTCATTGTTAGTCAAAATAGCTGAAAACCAAATTGAAAATCCACCTACCAAAGTTGAAAACCCAATTAATCAGGAAGAAAACGAGTCTCAGTATGGAGATCCTAATCACCATAGGACACTCAGACAATTCATGAATCCCACTAGGTCAGGATCACCATCTTGCATTGTTTTTCCTCCAGAAGCAGTACGTTTCAATTTTAAATCAAGTGTCATCAATCTTTTACCCACATTCCATAGTCTAGAATCAGAAAACCATTATCAACACCTAAGAGAGTTCGAAGAATTATGTAACACTTGCACAAACCAAAATTGTAGCATGAATATAATTAGGTTAATGTTTTTTCCCTTTTCTTTAAAGGATAAAGCTAAAATTTGGCTACAAAAGCTTAGGTCATGATCTATTAGAACATGTGATGATTTACAAGAGCAGTTTCTTAAAAAGTTCTTTCCCCATTATAGGACAAATTCTTTAAGAGAAGAATCACAACATTCACACAAGAGTCGGGGGAAACACTTTACCAATGTTGGAGAGGTATAAAGAAATGTTAAATATTTGTCCACATCACGGGTTTGAAACATGGAGGTTAGTTGCCCAATTCTACGAGGGTTTAACACCCCAAGGTAGACAAGTAGTGGAGATGATGTGTAATGGTGAGTTTAGGGATAAAGATCCCGAAGATGCACTAGATTACCTAGAGCATATAGCAAAGAATACACAACAATGGGATAAAATTTGTACATATGAGTCATCTGTTAAACCACAGCCATCTGGTAGAGGTATGTTAACCTTAGGGAAGACCATGACCTTACTGCCAAGTATGCATTTTTGTCAAAAACAATTTGAGGCTTTAGAAACAGGGAAGATGGATCATGTCAAGTCAGTTCAGGAAATCATATGTCAAATTTGTAGTTCAAATGAACATGTCACAGAAGTTTACCCGTCCTTACCAGCCCTTAAAGAATGTCTCCATGACCATGTCAGTTCTATAAATACAATTAATAGACCAAATCTAAACCCATACTCATAGACCTATAATCCTGGTTGGAGAAACCATCCAAACTTCAATTGGAGGAATGATAACCAAGCACAACATTCACACCAACCTCCCCAGTTTCACAAGAATTTCCGAAACTCCCAGAATTATGCACCATATGTCCCACCACCTAAGAAAACCATTGAAGGTAACTTGAGTGCATTCATGGAAAAACAAGAAACCATCAATAACCAAAATGCACAAATGATGAATGATTTGAAAGAAACTTTTGATAAAATCACATCTGCTTGGGCCATTAAAGAGAAATGTAAGTTTCCTGCACAACCTCAGTCAAATCCCAAAAGTCATCAAAATCCTCATGAGGGTAGTTCTGGAAGTCAACACTTAGACCAAGCCAAATATATTATTACTCTTCGTAGTGGTAAGATCGTCCACAGACCTATTCTTGATCCTCGTGAAACTAAGGAAAAATCAGAATCAGAGGGAAATGAAGTGGTTGATGAGCCATTACCCGTCGTTGATAATAACAGTTTTTCTCATGCACCTTCATTTCCTGAGGCATTAAAAACAAATAAATTGAACCATTCCCCAGAGATTTATGAAATATTCAAACATGTAAAGGTCAATATCCCTTTGTTAGATGCCATTCAACAGATACCATCATATGCCAAAGTTCTGAAAGATCTGTGCACCGTTAAAAGAAACACCATGTAAGAAAGAAAGCTTTTCTAGCTGAACAAGTAAGTTCCATTCTCTCAACCAATATTGCATTAAAAAACAAAGACCCTGGTTGTCCAACTATTTCTTATATTATTGGAAATCAAAACATTGAACATGTTTTGTTTGATCTTGGAGCTAGTGTAAATTTACTGCCATTTTCGGTTGACCAACAACTTAATATCGGTGAGATGAAACCAACCTCAACTACCCTTTTACTTGTCGATAGATCAGTTAAGGTACCAAAAGGAATTGTGGAAGATGTGTTATTGCAAATCGATAAATTCATATATCCTGTGGATTTTATTATTTTAGAAACACAACCTGTGGCAGGCAATTTCAAGCCAATCCCTGTAATACTTGGTCGGCCATTTTTAGCGATAGCTAACACTTTAATAAATTGCAGGAATGGAATCATGAATCTTTCTTTTGGCAACATGACATTAGAGTTAAATATTTTTAACATGTGCAAACAGCCATATGATGAAGATAATGAAAACGAAAGCGCAGAATCAATTGAACATATTATGGATGACCATTTTCAGGGGAGTTTATCTGATCCCATGGAATTTTTTACTGTTAATTATGTTGAGTCAAGTGCGCAAATAGATTCGGATATTACTAATGATTTTCTACTTGACTATATTCAGGTATTGGAAGACGATGGAAAAATTAAGAATTTGGAAGAACTGGGAACATTGGAAGAAGAAAAACATGAAGAAGCACCCAATTTGAAGTTAAAAGCTTTGCCAGAAGGACTGAAATATGCATTTCTAGAAGATAATCAAACTTACCATGTGGTAATTTCTTCTTCTCTCACAAGCGATCAAGAAGATAAACTTTTAAATGTGTTGAAAGAACATAAATTGGCAATTGGATAGACTTGAAAAGACATAAAATGTATTAATCCATTAATCTTTACTCACCAAATACATCTAGAAGATAATGCAAGGACATATCATCAACCCCAAAGAAGATTAAACCCTCACATGAAAGAAGTAGTAAAAACTGAGGTCCTTAAACTTCTTGATGCATGCATTATCTATCCTATTTCTGATAGTAAGTTGGTAAGTCATACACAGGTTGTACCTAAAAAGTCTGGAATCACTGTTGTAAAAAATGATAAAGGGGAATTAATCCCAACTCGCTTTTCATCTAGTTGGCGTATGTGCATTGATTATAGAAAATTGAATGACGCAACTAGAAAATATCATTTCCCATTGCCATTTCTTGACCAAATTTTAGAAAGAGTAGATGGACACCCTTATTATTATTTTCTTGATGGTTACTCGGGTTATTATCAGATTACCATTGCTTTAGAAGACCAGGAAAAGACCACATTCACATGCCCATTTGGAACATTTACATTTAGGAAAATGCCCTTTGGACCTTGCAATGCACCTGCAACATTCTAATGGTGCATGTTGAGCATATTTAGTGACATGGTTGAACACTGTTTAGAGGTCTTTATGGATGATATAACTGTCTTTGGAAATTCATTTGATAATTGGTTGACTAATCTGGAAAATGTTTTGAAAATATGTGAAGAAAAATGAATTGTGTTAAATTGGGAAAAATGCCATTTCATGACTGATTCAGGAATTATTTTAGGATATGTTGTGTCGTCTAAAGGTTTTGAGGTTGACAAAGCAAAAATAGAGGTCATTTCTAAATTTCCATCACCAAAAACAGCCAGGTACATTCATTCTTTTTAGGACATGCAAGATTTTATAGGAGGATCATTAAAGACTTTAGTACCATATCCAGACCCTTATGTAACCTCATATTAAAAGATGCAATATTTGAATGGACAGAAGAATGTCAAAAATCATTCCAAAAAATTATCAGTCTTTTGACTTCTGCTCCTATTATGCAATGCCATGAATGGTCCTTTCCCTTTGAGCTAATGTGTGATGCTAATGGTTATGCAGTTGGTGCAGTTCTGGGGCATATAAAGGAAGGTAAGCCGCATGTGATATATTACGCTAGTAGAACATTCAAGAGTGCACAAATGAATTACACTACCACAGAAAAAGAACTACTTGCTGTAATATTTACATTGGATAAATTTTGATCATATTTAATCGGTTCTTCAACTGTTGTTTACTCTGATCATGCTGCTTTTAGATATTTGATGTCTAAACAGGATGCCAATCCAAGATTAATACGGTGGATTTTGTTGCTTCAAGAATTCAATCTCACAATCAAAGATAAAAAAAGGACAGAGAACATGGTTACAGATCACTTGTCGAGACTCACAAACGAGTCACTAATCGATACCACTCCTATCAATGATTCTTTCCCCGATGAATTTTTATTTTCGGAAAATGTAATGCATTGGTATGCTAATATTGTCAATTTCCTTACAACAGGAAAGAGACCCCCAGACTGGAGCCAACAAGATAAGAGGAAATTTTTGACCGAGGTCAAAATATTCTATTGGGATGATCATTATATGTTTAAATGCTGCCCTGATGAGATTTTCAGACGATGCATACCTGACAGTGAGATAAGTGGTGTTATTCAGTTCTGTCATTCAGAAGCATGTGGAGGTCATTTCTCATCTAAGAAAACCGCTGCAAAAATCTTGCAGTGTGGATTTTATTGGCCAACCATTTTCAAAGATACATACACTTTCTGCAAAACTTGCGAAAATTGTCAAAAGTTGGGATAAATTTCAAAAAGAAAAATGATGCCTTTAAATCCCATCCTTGTCATCGAAATCTTTGATTGTTGGGGGATAGATTTCATGGGCCCATTTCCACCATCCTTTGGATTTTTATATATTTTAGTTGCAGTCAACTATGTTTCAAAATGGGTCGAGGCAATTCCTTGTCGGAACAATGATCACACAACTGTGATCAAATTTTTTAAAGAAAACTTATTGAGTCGATTTGGAATTCCTCGGGCCATTATAAGTGATGGAGGTAAACACTTTTGTAATAGACCCTTTGAATCCTTAATGAAAAAGTATGGAGTCACACATAAAGTGTCTACCTCTTATCACCCCCGGACAAATGGACAAATAGAATTAGCAAATAGGGAAATTAAACAAATTCTAGAAAAAATGGTTAACCGAAATCGCAAAGATTGGTCTCTTTGACTAATTGAAGCACTCTGGGCATATCAAACAGCTTTCAAAACATCCTTGGGTATGTCTCCCTATCGTCTAGTTCATGGAAAACATTGTCATTTGCCTGTAGAACTTGAGCATAAAGCATTTTGGGCTATTAAAGCATTTAATTCAAACCTTGAAAATGTTGGTAATGAACGTAAATTGCAACTAAATGAACTTGAAGAGTTAAGGAATGATTCATATAAAAATACAAAAATTCTTAAAGCTAAAACAAAAGCCTTTCATGATAGTCGAATTTCACAAAAAATATTTGAAGTTGGTCAAAAGGTTTTGCTTATAATTCTCGTCTTCATTTATTTCCTGGAAAGTTAAAATCCAAATGGAGTGGCCCATTTATTGTGAAACACGTTTACCCATACGGGGCTATTAACATTGAGAATCCTAGGGATGGTGATGTGTGTGTTTAAAGTAAATGGACAGCGTTTGAAACCCTTTTTTGGAGTACTCAAAATTTCAAGAAACTTTTTTCCTGTCAGACCTAATATATCTTGATTGATGTAGTTTCTTTCATGTTTTGTTTAATATTTCTGTAATTTCCATTTTTCTTAATTTTGTAGTGTTCTTGTTCTTTTATTTTATCTTACACCCCGGTAAAGCAGCGGATAACAGTACTCCGTGACTCAAGTCGATTATTTAAGTTTCCTAAAAATACTGATACCCTACAAATCAAGGCATGGAAGAAACTCCGGAAACCCTCCATAAATATTATCCTGCACTTCCCCAAAATGCTCTGATTAAAATTTACAAAGCCCACACAGAAAGAATGAGAATTCTTATGATTCATGGTATTCCTAGTGATATTCGTTAGGTAATCGAAGCAAGGGTTCATTTGGCAGGTGAGTCACCTGACTCATTCATTCCTTATATGTTTAGTTCAGGGAAAAGCACCTATTCTAAAAAATGAAGAGCTAAACAAATGGGTGTTTGTTATAAGTGTGCACGATGTACGTGCAACACTCGTTGTCGTTCTTTAGGAATGATGTCTGATAATCGTGAGGATAAAATACAATTCATTAGGGATGGACTGAGTAATGAGCCTTTTGATGATATATCATTGACTCTTAAGATGCATCCTAGTGGATATGTTCATCATGAAATTCTCAGATTACGCACATAATTTCATAAAGAAAGAAAACCATACAGTCTCCGGAATCTGACTTTAAAAGACCTTGTTTGCCAATTTATAAGAAAATTGGATTGGAAGCCTATCCCCGACCCATAGAGGGCGTTCAAGCCATTACTGGACGTAAAACCAGAGGAAGATGTGAGCCACAATCACAACTACTAGTACATATTATTGCATTGATTTTATTTACTTTAAATTACTGTTTTCCTTTACTTTTTACCGACAGTATCTAACTTTTTTGTTCACGATCTATTTTTCTGATAGTTGTCATTTTGCAGATATTAGTGCATTTCTCACTCACCCTTTTCAGGATCTATAAATTCAGCTAGTCATCTCCATTTCCTCAAACATATAGCTAGAGAGAGGTAGCACAAATGGAGACAACTTAAAAACGACGATTCACTAATATCTGTGTATTTTATGGGACTAGCTCCGGAACTAAACCAGAATTGTTGAGGGAGCAAGAGAATTGGGTAGAGTTATGGTGAGCAGAAATATGCACTTAGTATATGGCGGTGGCAATCTTGGATTGATGGGGTGTATTTCAAAAGTTGTACAAGAAAGTGGAAGTCAAGTTTTGGGGATCATCCCAAAACCTTTAACAGAAAGCCACATCATCGGAAAATCAAATGGAGAAGAATGTATTGTCACAGGTATGTCTGAAAGACTCACTGAAATGATCAATCATGTGCAAACTTGAATATTCACCAAAAACCTATTGGGCTATTTAATGTTAATTGAATTTTTGATTTTCTTTTTGTATTTCTCGAAGATGCCAAAAGGAATGGGTTTATTTCAAAACCGGTAAGATATATCTTCCTAACTGAACGAACAGCTAATGATTTAATTGACCAACTCTTAGCTTATGAACCAAAAATCGACTCTATTCTTTCCAAGTTGAACTGGTCTGGTAACGATCGTGGCAAAAAGCGCAAAGTAAACCTGGACCTTAATCTGTAATCTTTAGTTTTAACTGTCAATTCCACAATAACCAGGTGATATCTTCTAAACTTTTTCTTTCTTTTTTTAAACATTGGGGACAATGTCTCGTTTTTGTTGGGGGGAAAGGATAGTTTAGGAAATAAATAATTTTCATGTTTATGTCTGTTTCATTGATGTTAGTTTTTACTGTGTTGTTATTTTGTGTGTAAAAATATATATCCATATATATTACACACAAAACTAACAAAAATTTGTTTCTAAACCAAGTGGAATTGTTGTTCAGAGGTGGCTGTGTAAGGAGTTTTCACTCCTGAGACGCATCTCAATATAATTTGTAACAAGTTATTTATCGTTCATTTCTTTTTGAATCATTTAAATTTGTGAATTCTCCATAACATTGATTAAATTTGATCTTTATATGCTCGTCTGGTAGATATTATCAACAATATGGTAACATATGACCATGGGTGGTAAGTGAAAATTCTGTAATATTCAGTTCTCTAAATTATGGATGGAGGTAACACCTAAAAGCAGTGAAATTTTTATTATGCAAAAAAATAAAAAAAGAAGAAGTTTGAATAAAGTTCGTTTCGTAGCCTTTCTAAACCGAGCAATTAAGTCCGAATGAGTGTTTTAACACTTAGTACCCTAAGGCCAACTGGTCTGGGAATTACTGGCCCAAAGCTCGTTACAAGGGTTAAAAACAAAGCTTAAGGAAATCGGACACTGTTTATCTTATATCCGAGCAATTAAGCCTGTAGGGGTGTCTTGACACCTAGTGCCCTAAAAAAAACTGGTTTGGGAGTCACTGGCCCAAAGTTCGATACATGGATTCAAGATATATTTTAGACACTGTTTATCTGAGATCCGAGCAATTAAGCCCGTAGAGGTGTCTTAACACCTAGTTCCCTAAAACCAACTGGTTTGGGAGTCACTTACCCAAAGTTTGCTACATGGATTGAAGATATATTTTAGACACTATTTATCTGAGGTCCGAGCAATTAAGCATGTAGGGGTGTCTTAACACCTAGTGCCCTAAAACCAACTAGTTTGGGAGTCACTGGCCCAAACTTTGATACATGGATTGAAGATATGTTTATAAATAAACTTTCACTGCCAAAAATGTGTAAACTCAAATATAATTTTAGGACAAAAATATTACTCTTTTTCAATAAATACATGTGATATTGTGGGCACAATATATTGATTAATACCTTGTTTTATGAGTATATGGAAGAATGGTAAAAAAAAAAGTACATGAGAAGTCATTTATTTGATCATTCAGAAATAAAGAAAACAATTGTTGACTTATTGTAGGACACAGAACTTGGGCGACGCATGCTGTTCTAGACTCAGGGCCTAGTTGGGAGTACGGAGTAGCCCACGGGGGACTAAACCGGAGAATAAAGGAGTCGCCACCCGGTGTGAACCGGGAAATAATTTAAGGCCGCACTCACCCCTCGCAAGGGAAGACCTCAAACCATTGGGTTCGGAATGGTCCCTTACTTATGTCGTTTGTAATGAATGGATTTGTGCAATATTAACCAGTCTACTCAACATACATATTGGTCAAAGTAGTCTAAATTCTTATAAAGCCTAATCTAGGTTTGCATGCTTCAAAAGTAAACTTTCATTACGACAAACATTCGGCATCACACAAAAGCATATTAAATAAAATACGATTTAGACATAATGTAAATCAAACTCCTATTGCGAAATAAAGTAATTAAGTCATGCTAAACATAAAAAACATTCTAATGGCCTAATCATGCTCAAATACAAGTTTGGATGAAATGAAATATGTGAATCCTTCGAGTGGTACGGGGCATTGTATCCCGAGTGCAAACCATAATACCGTCCATTCGGATTCGGCTATGGAATTTATGTCCGGGTTTCCATCCAATATACCACGAGAAGGAACACACATTTCACTCATCTGAATCACATCATACACTAATTATTAATATTCATATTAACAGAGTAAGTGTTACATACTTTCTAAATTACTAATTTATATAAAACAAATTAAATAACATGATGCACTTATTATTCATGCTAAATGGCATAAATAACATGTTTCCTAAGTCATTATTTCATGCGAGAAAAATAAATTACATGTCTTCTAATTCACTAAATCATGCGAGGAAAATAAATATCATGTGCCCTCAGGTCTAACCTTTGTGTCGTCTTTCATAAGTGCGTTATACGGCCGTCGGAATGGCTAAGACTCCGTGACTCCTCTGGTTGGCTGGTTCGACGTTTTCCTTCGTTGTTTTGCTGTTTTGCCCGTTGTTTCCACTTCGTTTCACTGCGATCCAGGTCACCACCACTTAGCTCACTGGTTTGTAGTGAATTATGGACTGTTTTGGTGATTTTTGAGGGCAGTGCGCTGCTGTTCTTTGGGCGATTTTGAAGGGGATTCTATGCAGTTTTTGGGGACTGTCTTCAGCTGTTTATGGACTATTTTGGGCATGAACTTCAGGGATATAATAGAGTAGTTTGGAGTGAAGAATAGAGGCAGAATGAGGGCTGATTTGGAAGCAGTTTTAGGCGTGTATCACTGCGCTATATTGGGGCAGTTTTAGGCGTGTTTGAGGGATGTTCTAGATGAGTACTTGCGTGAGTTATAGGGGGCTGAACTGGATGCAGTTTGCGTGAGTTATAAGGGGCTGAACTGGATGCAGTTTACGTGAACAACAGGGGGCTGAACTGGATGCAGTTTGCGTGAACAATGAAGGCAGAATGGAGGGGGTGGATGAGGCTAGTAGGCTTAAGCAATAGGGGTGTTTTGGATGAGTGTTTGGGCGTGTTTGGAGGCTGTCTTGTGAGGCCACTTGGGCATGTTTGAAGGCTTGAGATGAGAGGTCTTTGTGTGATATGGAAGTGCTTTCAATGTACTAAGTGTATGCTAACCATTTGGAGTGAATGAGTGGTTGTTTATATAGGCAAAAGGAGAGCATTAATTGGGTTGGCAAATGATGTTGAAAGGTATTTAGTAAGGTAATTTACTTTGTTGAAAATGAAGGAAGGTGTGTATTTTGGTCATGGCGTGGGGGCTAGATTAAATGGTGTAGGGTTGGCTTAATTAATGGCTTGGAAAGTTTATGGAAAATGGAGGAATGTGGTAATCTTAGTCATGGGCGTGGGGGCTATATTAAATGGTGTAGGGTTGGCTTAATTAATGGCTTGGAAAGTTTGTGGAAAATGGAGGCCAAGGTAAAAATGAGGTCAAAGGTGTGGGGTAAGTTTGGTGGAAGGGTAATTCTTGTTTGAATAGTGGATGGAGGGGTAAAATGGGTGTGTTGGGCGTGGGCTTTAGCATTGGTAGGCTTGGTATGTGATTTGGTTTGGTTTCATGGGTTTTGGGTGTGGGCTTTGGTGTCTAGGTAAGCTTAGAGCGATTTGAGGGGGTTTCGGGCTAATGACGTACCTCGAAACAAAGATTCAACAAGCAAACTCCGAGCTAATTCAGCGAATTAAATCCAACAATATGTCAATTCCTGACTTTTCCTTTCCGAAGACCGTTTTCCGCGACTTCCACGACTTAAAAGGTAGTGCCTCCATACGAGACTCGTCATTGGGCTGATATGCAAAAATGCAATGCCTACAGTCGCCCCCACTTTGATGGGACTTGTGCAGTGTGTGACAATGACAATCCTATCAAAGTACGTGCAATGCATTTTTACTTACCTGGCTAGCTAGCTGCCACGTGGTCTGCCTGCTGCGCTGAGTTGATAGTGCTAAACCCCGTACCTAGGGCGTCGCGGTTGCATCTCCGTATCTAGAGTGCCATAGTGATGATGTTGGTTGTGCCGTACCTGGCGTGCTAAACCCGTACTAGGACGTCGCGGTTGCGTCTCCGTACCTAGAGAGCCACAAATGTCTGAATGCTAACCCCGTACCTAGGGTGTCGCAGTGAGTGACGTCTCCGTACCTAGAGAGCCACAAATTTCTGAATGTTAACCCCGTACCTAAGGTGTCGCAGTGACGCCTCCATGCCACGTGTCACCATCACAGCGGTTCTGCTAATGTGCGTCGGACGCCACGTGTCAATATCTGATTGGACCAAACCAAGCGCGTGCCACGTGTCGTCTTCCTATTGGACCGAATAACCGACGAATCAGAGCATGCCACGTGTCACCATTCTATTTGACCGAATTTCCACCCAATCACAAGCTGACACGTGGCACGATTTCATTGGACCGCATCGCCAGCCAACCACAGCGTGACACGTGTCACAATTGTTGCTGTCGACAGCCGCGTGGTAAACCCACGTGGACTCCATGTAACTGTTGCCAGCGTCGCGACGCTAGTGCAATTTCCGCGTCGCGACGCGGGAAAAAAATGCCTATAAATTGAGCCTTCAGATTTCATTTTTCCTCATGCTCTCCTTGGGATTATTCCCTGATTTTATAGGAAGCATCTAGTTTTGTATATATTAAATATTTTTAATTTATGTATTTTAATTTTCAGTAATAGTAGTTCTTTTCTTCTACCTTTCTTTTTAATGTTTAGTAGTTAATTTCTGCTGGGGATAAGGTGAAGCTTTTATTATTTTAATTTAGATTAATCTCCCTTAAATATAATATGGAAATTATAATCAAAATATAAAAGATTACCACCTTAATGGCTGGTTTTATTATTTGACATAATGTGGCCCCGCCTATATGGGTTGGTCTTTCGGTGACAGGTAATTACGCCTATATGGCTGGTTATGTTCAAATACTATTACCGCCTTTATGGCTGGTCGGACTTAATTTGACTTAATAGAGAATTGCCTTTATGGCTGGTCGTTAGGTAATTCATGTTTAATTTCTGTATTATATTAGGGAGATATCTAAATTATAAATAGTAAAAGTGGATCCCCAACCCCCAGCATTTTATTTTTATTCTAGGGAAGTGAGTGAAACACAATACACACACTTAATATTGATTTCTTTTAATGGGTAGTTCTTTAGTTTGTTTATTGAGTCTTAAGCTTAATACGTCTTGTTAATGGCAATTAATAAGATTTGATGAGGTAAATCTAAAATGAACTAGACATAGGGATTTTAGGTTTCAACCTTAGATTCAATAGCCCACGATCTTCCTTGAGGATAGATAAACCCTTTAATAGATTTCCTTACAGGATAGGAATATACCTATCGGGCGGGGGTGGTAGCCATAATTGGAACTTAAACTTAATGAATCCAGGTAATGTGGTTGACATAGACATATGGTTCAATTGGGTTATACTGGGTATTTGCGTCTGACCATCGGAAGAGGCTTTTGCATATTTTCATGTCTAGGTTAGCAAACTGAATTAGTACACATAAATAAGAGAATCAATTCATCCTTTTAACAGTATGTGTAAAGTCACGACCCATATCTTTTGATTCTGTTTATTTATTTTCTTAGTATTTTTCTTTTGTTTATTTATTTTTATTAAGCAATCCACATTCAACCAATCAAGCAATCAATTCCCTTCTCCCTATAATTAGATACCTGTAAATAAATAGATTCAATAATTAATAACAACAGTAGGAATTAAGTCCTCGTGGGATCGATATTTTTATACTACTTGAACGATACGTGCGCTTGCGTTATACACCTGTGTTTTGCACGGTCATATGATAATTAATAGGTAGACTTCTAAGATCATTGGATCCAATCCATTTCCTAGATCGGTAGGAGGATTCCAAATCCGAAAACATATATCTTATATAGCCATACATCTAATGTATTACCTAACCTTTTCCTCTGAATCAACTAAAGCCTTGGTTTGGCACAACAAACTTAGTGATCCCAGTCAAGCGCGACCCATTGACCATGGAAAGTTTCGTAATTCAATGTCGATGGACAAGAAGTGGTCTTGACTTTGGCCCCAAACCACAACTTGGACATGACCCAATATGGAACAAAACTCTCGTGATTAAAACACATCTTCGACGGACAAAGGGCTTGCCTTTGGCCAACAACCCAATACCAGTCTCGGATCTGAGTGAGAACACTCAATGGAGGAAAGACGCTTAATATTAAGCGAGGGTTTTTCGCGTGCAAATTGACACCCAATATTATCTTTGTTAAGGTCTCATCATCCATACACCCTTAAACATGCATTCTAAATACATAATAAAGCGCATATGAAATAAAATAATAATGATATGCGGATGGATATTTTACATTGATCCTAGATCAAATCTCTCATTTCTCTCTCCAAAGCTTAGCACATGATTTCTTCTACCCGTTACACACACTTCTAAAGAAACCTCATTTGTATTGAGGGGAATAGGTGAGCAGAGAAATACAATGAGAATAGAGGTGATAAGGCTGGACACGCAGGTCCAATTAATAAATCAATTTATTACAATTTCCAAAATTGTCCCACCCGACTAATATCCATTCCGATATACATTATTCACGCATCACAACCATGTATTCATACAAGCATGTTATCAATCAATCTAATCCAATTAATTAATCTGATAATTAGTGATCATCCAATGTTCAAACAACGATTTGATTTTGTTCGGTCAAACTCGTTTTACAAACACGTACTCAAAGTACAATTTCTACGAATTAAATTAAATTACATAATTAAATCCAATTTAATACGCATTAATTCTAATTCTCTATTTAATTCCAAATTAAATATTACACTTTATTAAATAAACATTTACGACTTAAATTCCAATTTAATCGTTACGGGTCACAAAGCCGATTAATATCTAATATTAATTTAATTAAAGTCCAATGGGCTTTAATTAATTTCTTCAAGGCGTGGACTTTTGGTCAAGTCGGGTCAAACCGAATAACCAAAATCCAATCCGGGAGTTACCCCATAAGCCCAAAAATTAATTTAGGCCCCATTAGCCCAATTAAACTTTAAAGGTTCATTAGTCGCATTTGGGCCTTTGGAAGCGGTTTTGGGCCTAATTGGATCCAACCAATTTTGGCCTAACCAACTTTGTACAACAAAGTCCAATAAAACCCAATAACAACTTTAAAAGCCCAAATCCAATTTAAGGCCCATTTTAAATTAAATTACAAAATCCAATTTTACAATCAATTAAACAAAGTGCATAGCATTATTAATTACCAAATCAATTTCCAAAACACCAAATTTGTCAATTAATCATGCTTAACATCATGGAATCATGTCCAACATAATTTGATCAAAATCAAACCCAAATATACATGCTAAAGTCTCGGCCAAATGGGGATTTTTTGTGTCCAAATTCAAATCCAATCCAATTGAATCCAATCAAACATAAAATCAACATCCCCTAATGATTTCCAAGTCATCCAATGAACAAAAAATCAAAAAAAAATTCCAAGACATATGGCTATTGTATCGGCCAACCTAAGCAATTTGGGAAAATTGTTCCAAACTAATTTTCAACAAATTGATCCAATCAATCCTCAATTAAACATACTTTAAGCATTCTAAATCATCCAATTTCATTAAACATGCTCAAAATCAAGTTTACCCAAATTTGTCAATTTTGGCCAACACATAAAATTGGGGAAATTTGTTCAAACACAATTTCTTCAATTTGATCATTCACAACATCAATTCATCAATATAAAGCATACTTAATCAATCAATTCAACCAAATCATGCTTCAATTGATATTACCCAATTTTAACCCTAACTTTTTTCATGATTGACAAAGCTTGATACATTGTTGAGTTTCTATATTAGGTCCCAAGATCATGAAATCAAGCATAAAATTCGTATGAATACATCAAAGGAAATAAGGCGGAATTCATACTCACATTGAATGGTTTGATGCTAGGAAGAACAAGATGCATTTTCCTCCTTGTTGGTGCTCGGTTTGGCCTCCAAAAACAGCAGGGGCTGCTCGGTTTTGGTCCTCTTTGTGTCTCCAAAAATCGGCCATGGGTGGTCTCCATGGAAGCTCCAAGCTTCAAGCTCCAAAGTAGATTCCAAGCTCAAGATTTCACTGCCCTATCACCTTAATATAACCCATGTGTGTGCTAGCACTACTCTTCTTCCTTTGCTTCTCAAAATTCAGTCAAACCAGAAAATTGGGAGAACAAAAATTAGCTCAAAGCCGTGGATGAAGAAGAAGAAGAAGATGGGGAAAATGGTTTCCTGCAAAACCGTGAATTACCACTTGGGAGAGAGAGAAAATAAGCCTTTATATATTATTTATATCATTTACCAAGTAAATAAATAAAACATATATTATACTTTAATTCAAAAGTCAAAAGGTACAAGTCCTATCAACTTTCAAACATCACCTTTCACTATTCACATCAAATCCATTCACTTTAATAAAGTGACAACATGTCCTGTCACATCACTCAAAGTGACAAGTGATTTGACAAATGATGCGACTAGCGATTGACGCTTGATGTGACTTGTGTGCCGCGCTCGAATTCGAAATGCGAATGCGCTCGCATCACTCTCGGGCTCGGATTCGCTAATTCCAAATTAACGAATTTTCCGTCGCATCGTAATTAAATGATTACGCCTAGCGAATTCACTATTACATCGCTAACGAATTAATTCTAAATTAATTCGTTCGCCCGAATTAAAATCTAATTTCAATTCCGTGTCGAAATCTAATTTCGATTAATATATCGAATATATTAATTTACCCGATTATTCCAAATTAATCGTTCTCTCTCTTTAATTAATATTTATCCCAGATAAAAAATCTCTCCGTAATTAATCCTAGATTAATTTTCTCTCTCATCGAATTAATCCCAGATTAATTTAAAGTGTGAGTCATACGTCATCGGTGAATCTTTGGGAAGCGACCCATGAGATCCCCATATATGTTGGCAGTAAATACGGCGTCGGACTATCTGAACACGTAAGTACCTCGTACTACGTTTATACCGATTTACAAGACAAGGTTGGCTTCTAGCAAAGCGCCATGCCTACCCATTCTCCGGAAATATCCTTATAGGGAATATGTGATCTATATCAAGCGTAGTTATACCGAAGTATTGCGTATTTCTGTCCAGTATCAGATGTTCACGTGCAAGGCCTGGGGATGGAATTGTGTATGCCCCGTACGAAGCACATATCGGATGTCTGGTAACTAGTCTCTATAATCGGATATACATGACCTTGTCATAATATCCCGATAGCTCGAGCATTTAAGAGAACAATTTCCGTATCATACGTGACCATCATCTCCATATGACTGGAGTGACACTTCTGTCTTGACATCACACCCAACACACTATGATTCCCAATATACCCAGTATCGGCGTACACAGAACCGGTTTAAAGCCCTGGACGACCTCAACTAAAGTATATCGATTGTCGTATGTATTAGCGGTGCAAGTCTCAGGTTAAGACCAAATACACCTACCCTGATTGCAGACTCCCATAGACACATAGTCATACTACCAATGGGATTCCGCGGGGGGTCTATCAGAGCGAAGCTGTTTCCCGTACCATCGGTGAAACACAACCTCCTACTACACTTGCATGAGTATCCTATACCCCAATATATGAGAACTATGTCGTTGTGCCCTCACAAACGCGCACAAGTGTAATACTAGTCTTTTATGTATTTATCGATGTCCAATCTCGATAATACTCTGACTATGGATATTTAATGATTTATCCTACGTGGCTGATACTGTCTCATATCATTCTCGTCCAGGAATAAATCATAGGGACCTCTCATCATTTATATATCTAGGTGATCTAATCACAAATGATAAGAGTGCAATCTCCTTTGTCACATAGTTAATTTGTACAACAACACCATGATATGTACAAATAGTGACGCTATGGGTCATAATTTGTCCAACAGTCTACTCAACATACATATTGGTCAAAGTAGTCTAAATTCTTATAAAGCCTAAATCTAGGTTTGCATGCTTCAAAAGTAAACTTTCATTACAACAAACATTCGGCATCACACAAAGCATATTAAATAAAATACTATTTAGACATAATGTAAATCAAACTCCTATGCCGAAATAAAGTAATTAAGTCATGCTAAACATAAAACAACATTCTAATGGCCTAATCATGCTCAAATACAAGTTTGGATGAAATGAATATATGTGAATCCTTCGAGTGGTACGGGGCATTGTATCCCGAGTGCAAACCATAATACGTCTATTCGGATTCGGCTATGGAATTTATGTCCGGGTTTCCATCCAATATACCACGAGAGGGAACACACATTTCACTCATCCGAATCACATCATACACTAATTATTAATATTCATGCTAAACAGAGTAAGTTACATACTTTCTAAATTACTAATTTATATAAAATAAATTAAATAACATGCTACACTAATTATTCATGCTAAATGGCATAAATAACATGTTTCCTAAGTCATTATTTCATGCGAGAAAAATAAATTACATGTCTTCTAATTCACTAAATCATGCGAGGAAAATAAATATCATGTGCCCTTAGGTCTAACCTTTTGTGTCGTCTTTCGGAAGTGCGTTATACGGCCGTCGGAAGGGCTAAGACTCCGTGACTCCTCCGGTTGGATGGTTCGACGTTTTCCTTCGTTGCTTTTGCTGTTTTGTCCGTTGTTTCCACTTCGTTTCGCTGCGATTCAGGTCACCACACATAGCTCACTGGTTTGTAGTGAATATGGACTGTTTTGGTGATTTTTAAGGGCAGTGGGCTGCTGTTCTTTGGGCGATTTTGAAGGGGATCTGTGCAGTTTTTGGGGACTGTTTGGGGTGTTTATGGACTGTTTTGGGCGTGAACTTCAGGGCTATAATAGGGCAGTTTGGCGTGAAGAATAAGGTAGAATGAGGGCTGATTTGGAAGCAGTTTTAGGTCGTGTATCACTGGGCTAAATTGGGGCAGTTTTAGGCGTGTTTGAGGGCTGGTCTGGATGACTTACTGCGTGAGTTATAGGGGGCTGAACTGGATGCAGTTTGCGTGAACAACAGGGGGCTGAACTGAATGCAGTTTGCGTGAACAATGAAGGCAGAATGGAGGGGGTGGATGAGGCTAGTAGGCGTGAGCAATGAGGCTGTTTTGGATGAGTGTTTGGGCGTGTTTGGAGGCTGTCTTTGTGAGGCCACTTGGGCGTGTTTGAAGGCTTGAGAGGAGAGGTCTTTGTGTGCTATGGAAGTGCTTTCAAAGTACTAAGTGTATGCTAACCATTTGGAGTGAATGAGTGGTTGTTTATATAGGCAAATGGGAGAGCATTAATTGGGTTGGAAAATGATGTTGAAAGGTATTTAATTAAGGTAATTTACTTTGTTGAAAATGAAGAAAAGGTGGTGTATTTTTGGTCATGGGGGTGGGGCTAGATTAAATGTGTGTAGGGTTGGCTTAATTAATGGCTTGGAAAGTTTGTGGAAAATGGAGGAAAGGTGTAATCTTAGTCATGGGCGTGGGGGCTAGATAAATGGTGTAGGGTTGGCTTAATTAATGCCTTTGGAAAAGTTTGTGGAAAATGGAGAGCTAAGGTAAAATGAGGTCAAGGTGTGGGGTAAGTTTGGTGGAAGGGTAATTCTTGTTTGAAAGTGGATGGAGGGGTAAAAGGGTGTGTTGGGCGTGGGCTTTAGCATTGGTGGGCTTGGTATGTGATTTGGTTTTGTTTCATGGGTTTTGGGTGTGGGCTTTGGTGTCTAGGTGAGTTTAGAGCGATTTGCGGGGGTTTCGGGCCAAGGACGTGCCTCGAAATGAAGATTCAACAAGCGAACTCCGAGCTAATTCAGCAAATTAATCCCAACAATGTGTCAATTCTTGACTTTTCCTTTCCGAAGACTGTTTTCCGCGACTTCCACGACTTAAAAGGTAGTGCCTCCATACGAGACTCGTCATTGGGCTGATATGCAAAAATGCAATGCCTACACTTATACAAGAATTTTTCTTCCGCTTGAATTACTAGGGACTAGTAATAAGCTGGTTGGGGGTGTGATGAATACTAAAAAGTGAATAATTATTAGACGATAAGTTAATTTTACACTTATAGTTTCACTAATCCCCTTAAATTGACACATTTGTGAAATAATATTTTAAAGTTATGTTTGAGTGCTTTTATTGTGTTATTATGTTTTTTTGTAGGGAAAAATACTGCTTGGAAGCTCGACGGGACAAATCAGACGTGAGAAAAGAAAAATGGAAATTCTGCAAGCACGTCATAAAACTCTACAAGCACGTCGTAAATTCTGCAAGCACGTCATGACACATGGAACCTTTACGTCGCGACACGTGTCCCCAACGTGGCTTCCCATTCTCTAACACGTGTCCCCAATGTGGCTTCACCATTATTTGACACGTGTCCACAACATGCATTCACTGGTCTGGGTGGCCAAATTTCCTTAATAGGAGCGTGCAGCATTAGAAATTTTCCTACTTTCTTTCCTGATTCCTCTGTAAATCTTGGAGTGAGTCTTGTTTATTTATTTACTTAAAGCTTTTGTAATGTTTTTTCTTTAAATAATAAAAGTACGAGTATGTTTTATTACAAAATGAGTAGCTAATTTCTTTTCTGCTGGGGTAAGGGTGAAGCTTTTATAATAGAAACATAATTAAACTCGCTTATATTTAATAAATAAATTGAAATCTAATGATTAAAACTTAATTTAATTCTAGATTAATTATTGACAATCTTTCTACCGCCTTTATGGCTGGTTTTATCTTTCTAACGCCTTTATGGCTGGTTTTATCTGTCTACCGCCTTTATAAATAGTTTTATCTTTCTACCGCCTTTATGGCTGGTTTTTATCTCTCTACCGCCTTTATGGCCGGTTTTATCTTTCTACCGCCTTTATGGATGGTTTTATCTGTTTACCGCCTATATGGCTAGTTTTATCTTTGCACCGCCTATATGGCTAGTTTTATACGATTTCGGCATAATTAAGTACCTTGATAGGACTTGTTATAGACAAACGGTATCACAGCCTTTATGGCTTGTTTTATGATTTTGGCATACTTAGTACCATGGTAGGACTAATTATCGACATAAATGATTATCGTCTTTATGGCTGGTTCTTTATATTGGCATAATTAATTCCTGTAATAAATTAAGTGGGTAACAAAGGCAATTTATAAATTATAATAAAGTGAGATTTCTAAATGTTTTAAAGACTAAAAGTGGATCCCCTAACTCCAGAATTTCATTCTATTATTGCTTTCCAACCTAAAAGTCTCCAACTACTTCAACAAATCAAACTTTTCTTTTCCGCACTGTTAATTATTCTATTTTGCTAAATCTCTTCTCTGTGGATCGACTCCGGACTCACCGGATTATTTTATTACTTCGAAACTCTTATACTTGGGAGTAAAAGACCACTTTTGCGAGTGTGTCACCGGCTCGTAGGGGAATAAACCTCCCTAGGCCCGGTTTACCCGAGCTGCTCCTTAAAGATGCGAGTCATGAGGTAGTAACGCTCCGGCCTCGGGGGTTTGATAATGACACCCGGGATTGGCGTGCTGCGAGGGGTTCACGCTTTTCCCATATATACTACATCATTTGACGCGTTATGGATCCTCAAAGGTTAGAGGAGTCAGGTCGGGACACTTCCACCCGGGGGTTTGATAATGACACCCGAGATTGGCGTGCCACGGGCTTGGTGCCTTTCCCGACTATTGATCACCCCTTCTTGCCGAGAAAATCCCAAGAATATCGAGCATGGCTTTCTTTTTCAATTTAAACAAGAAAAATGGACAAGTTTTAAAATTCAAAAGAGAGAGCCATGTTCATATTAATGAGATCTACCGCCTTTTGTACAACTCTTTGTGGGTAATTCTAAGAGAGGCTCTTAAACAATCTTCCAGTCTAGGCCGGCTCATCCAGAGACTTTGTAGTTTGAAAAAATCTACTGGAAATACTTCATCAGCATCTCGGCGTTCCAGGGCTTCTTGAGCCGAGTACCATCCAACTGTTCCAAAAGATAGGTACTCGGCCTCAATATCTCCACAACTCTGTACGTCCCTTCCCATTTGGCGCCCAACGAACCTTCTTCGGGCTTTCGGGTATTCAAAGTGACCCTACTCTAAACTAACACTCCAGGAATGAAGGATCGTGATCGAACATTCTTGTCATAAAAATGAGCCATTCTCTACTGATAGATAGCCGCCCTCATAGCTGACTTCTCCTGCTTTTCTTCGACTAGGTCGAGGTGATTCTTGACGAGTTCTTCATTTTATTCAGCCTCAGAATGTCGGACCCGGTGCGTGATCATCCCGATTTCTGTCGGAATTACTGCTTCGCAACCATAAGCCAAATAAAAAGGGGTTTTTCCTGGTGAAGTCTTTGTAGGTTGTTCGGTATGCCCATTACACTTCCGGTAACTCTTCGACCCACAGCCCTTTAGATTTGCCTTGATCATTTTTTTGGTAGCCTCGACCTGTCTGTTAGATTTGGGATGGGCAGGCGAAGCAAATCTCAAGGCGATTTGGAGGTCTTCACAGAGTTTCTTGAAACCCTTGCTGTCAAACTATTTCCTGTTATCAGTGATGAGGGCTCGGGGAATTCTGAACCGGCAGATGATGCTCTTCCCCACAAATCATTTCACCTTCTTCTCTGTGATCGCAGATAGGGGTTCGGCCTCTACCCATTTGGGGAAGTAGTCAATGGCGATGATGGAATAATTGGCCTATCCCCGCCCCGATGGAATTGACCCGATGATATCTAGCCCCCACTGGGCGAACGGCTAGGGGCTGACCAAAGTGGTCAATTGCTTAGCAGGCTGATGATGAATGTTGGCATTCTTATGGCATCCCTCGTATTTTCCGAGCTACCTTCATTCTGTCTTGGTGCATGGTTGGCCAGTAGAACCCTTGCCTCAACGCCTTAAATGCAATTAATTGTCCCCCATCATGACTCCCGTAGATTCCCCCATGGATTTCTCTGAGTACATAATCTACTTCTCCGATTGTAAGACACCTCAAAAGTGGCACCGTATGCCCACGTCGGTACAAGACTCCTTCGATCAAGCAAAATTTCGAGCTTCGGTACTTCAACTTTCTGGCCTTCTTCCTATCCTCAGTTGTCTTCCCTGTCTCCAGGTAACTCCTGATCGGGTCCATCCAAGAGGTCTCTCCTTCTATATCTACTTCTATCACCTCCGGCTTCCCAACGCTCTTTTCCTGCACGCAGATCAAAGGTATGGTCCTAGGCTTCTCTGACTTAATTGAGATGGTTGTTTTCCCAACCAATCTGCATGAATCGCACGCTATCCATTTCCCTGATCATTTTCTTCACCTCGGCCACATAAGACATTATGTTAGGTTTCCTGGCCTGAAACTCACCCTTCAGCTGTTGTATGGCCAGCTGCAAGTCACTTTTTACAATCACGTCCCTGACGCCCACCACCGCGCAGAGTCTTAGACCGGGCAGAATCACCTCATACTCAGCCTCATTATTCGTGGCCTCAAAGGCAAACCTTAGGGCACATACCACCTCCTCACCTTCACTGCTCCGCAAGACAACCCCTGCTCCACAGCCTTGTGAACTTACTGAACCGTCTACCGAAAACTTCCACGTGGTCTCCGAAACTTCCAAAATTTTCACCCCTGCGAACTCGGCCATAAAATCTACTGGAGCCTGCCTTTTTACCACCACTCTCAGTAAGTATGATATATCATACTAGCTCAGCTCCACCGACCACTTCACTAACCGACCCGAGACCTCTGGTTTATGCAAAATTTACCTTAGGGGATGATCGATGTAGACCCTAATAGGGTGGGCTTGGAAGTAGGGCTGTAGCTTCCGGGCTGTCGTAGGCATGTAACCAAGGATAAAGACACCAGTTCATGGGCCGGGTACCGGGTCTATGCATTAAGTGTTGGGAAGCGGCCGCGAGTAGATAGCGGAAAATCAATAAGAAATTATGATGTCGCTATCCCATTTGCCAAAGAACCATTTGTTTTTATTATTCTACAAGCCTAGGCATGTTACTATATATTCTAAGCATAAAAACTCATAAAATATGCAAAGAACATAAACCTAAACATGCTCACTATCATAATAACTCTAATTAAAATAAAAAAGAAAAAGACTTACTTGAACCGAAGAGTCCTCCAGTCCTTCCTCCAATCTACAAGCTTTTCTCAAACTCAGCAAGCTCTTCCACGTTCCAAAGAGCCACCCAAGTGTGTGGCCTCCAAAGATGCACACACCAAAGCCAAAACTCAAAAGCAAGACTAAACACAATCTTCTAAGTCTAAAACTAAACCATTCGGCAAAACTAATGAATAAGTACCCACGCACAATGCAGCCAGTTTTGCTCCATTACCCATGCGTAAGTCAACCTCCCCATGACAGAGTCTCCTACTGTTTCTCAGGCCCCGCACATTGTTACACAAGTGAGTCCCACAACCGGTGTCAAACACCCAAGTAGAAGGTTCAGATTTTTGAGAATATAGTTCAATCATATACAACATACTTGAAGCATTAGGCTTCTTGGCCTCTTGGGCATCCCTAGCTTCCTTGGCTTTCAAGGATCTGCAATCTTTCTTCCAATGACCATTCTTTCCACAAAAGAAACATTTCCCATTTCCCTTTTTCTTCTCCACCTTACCATTGGGCTTTAGGTGATCTGGAGCCTTGTCCTTGCCCTTAATTTTCTTTGGGCCTCGTGGCTTCAGGTCCGTACCCGTAAGCATGACGGAGGTTTTAAGCTCTGGTTTTAAGTCTTTCTCTGCTTGATTTATCAGATTGTGTAATTATGCTAAAGTAGCTTCTTTATTAGACAGATGAAACTGCATAATAAAGTTAGAGAAGTCTTTTGGTAAGGACTGGAGAATTAGATCTTGACCTATCTCATGATCGATGATGAACCCGAGGTTGGCCAATTTTTCAATGTGTCCAATCATCTTAGGCACATGTCCACTAACAAATCCTTCCTTATACCTTGTTTGGAATAAGGCACATGACACTTGGAATCTCACGGTATGAACGGAAGTTGCATACAACTCCTTCAAGTGAAAAATGATGGTTTGAGCATCAATATCTTCGTGAGCTTTCTGAAGTTCGTCAGACATAGAGCCAAGCATTATGTAAACTACTTGCTCATCATCATCGACGTGTTTCTTCCAAGCATCAAATGTATTTTGGTTAGCATCTTCTACGGATTCAGGGGAAATGGTCTTTCAAGAACATAGAAAATCTTTTCTTGTCGTAAGACAATTTTAAGGTTTCTAAACCAGTCATTGTAGTTGTCCCATTTGAGCTTATACTCATCAAGGATGGAACGAAGTGATACTCTGTTTGCCATTTGAATGTTTGTGAAATATTTTAACCCACCTGTTAAGAGAGAATGTTAAAATTAGGAATATGTTTTCATTAATGTTTCATAATAACATGGGTTTTTAATATTATGAAGTTTCTCCCACTCAATTGTTTTATAATTTTAAGCAAATCGTATCAACCCCAATATGATGGATTTCTTGTGGGCAAGGATACCATTATCATCATTTCATAACTCCGACTAGGGCCGTCATTATAAAATACGATAATTAGGTAGGTTCCCAACAAATTTATGATATAAATCAAAATTCCTTGATCATTGGGTTGGGCAATCAAACATGCCATAGCTTATGCTAGTCCTTGTGGACACCCAATCTTTGCCACTAAGTTATAAGACAACGCCTAAGGGTCGCTGCGTCTTATGACTCAGAAAAGTCAAACCATTGTCAATAGTACGATTTAAGGACAAATTGGTATTGGTCAGTCTGGTAAAGCCTAGTCCTGCCAATGCAGCTTAAGCCCTTTGGGTCTATACTTTACAATGGGAGGCAAATTTTAGACTTAAATTATTATTGAGGATTTTAGCAAGTTTAAGTGAATAACTGTCAAATGGATTCCTCCATTGAAAATTCCCCAGAGGGAGGGTGGAGCGAACTCTCTTAAATACCATTACCTATTAGGCTCTTATTGCCTTGCTGATAGGAATAAACAATAGATCCTCCAAATTAGTCTGACACTTTAAATATGCTTTAAGGTAAGCTTTGAGTAAATGATTATCTAGATGTCTTCACAGCTTTTCCTTTTGGCTATAAAAAGGTAGTGAGTGAAGGAAGACACCAAATCATTATCAAACTCTAGTAATACCTTTGGTTAAATTAACTTTAGTTTGGAAAGTTTTATTAACGCCTTGGTCCCACCCCACTTGTATCTTTTATAATGTCTTTTATTATAAACAAGTGATTTATATTTATTAGAGTTAAAGGTAATAAATCTCTAAGTTCATCACGGAATAATTACTTAGCTAAGGGATAAGCAATACACTCTTTATTTCCTTAAAAAGTCTCTAGATGCTTGCACCCTAAAATAATCATGCCAATTCTAATCATACATAGAATCATCAAGCATATGAGTTTTAATATGTTGGAATTAATTTAGGCATTAAATAACTTTGATTAATATTTAATTATGATATTGCATTTTATTTTATTCAAATAAATTTACTATTCACGTTTTTTTACAGATGCCTAAACTTTTAATGCAATTTCACAATTCAAATATTAATCAAATCATCCAAAACTTGTGCCTAAACTTAAGTTCAGGGTGTTAGCTTTCCAACTAGATTTTACACACTCAATTTCGAGTTCAAATGAGAGAGAACTAATCAAAACAAAAACCGCGCGCTGATACCACTGTTGGGAAGCAGCCGCGAGTGCGCAGTGGAAAATCAAGGAGAAATTATGATGCCGATATCCTTTGCCCAATACCCATTTTTTTTTTATTCTACAAGCCTAGGCATGTTACTATATATTCTAAGCATAAAAATGCATAAAACATGCAAAGAACATAAACATAAACATGCTAACTATCATAAGACCTCTAATTAAAATAATGAAAGAAAAAGACTTTCTTGAACAGAAGACTACTCCAGTCCTCCCTCCAATACACAAGCTTTTCTCGAACTCAGCAAGCTCTTCCATGTTCCAAAGAACCACCCAAGTGTGTGGCCTCCAAAGACGCACACACCAAAGCAAAAACTCAACGGCAAGACAACGCCTTGAGTGCACGGGTATTTTGCCCTTGGTGCTAGCCTAGGCAAATACCTCAAACTTTTAACTCGAGGTTCCTCTAGTCAATTAGACTTAAGGATCCTTAAAAATCAGTGGCTTACTCTTAAACTTTAGAGTTGCTCACTTATATAAACCCAAGATATGAAAGGTTTGGTGTAAAAATTTGTAAAAAAATCTTTGGGTTTATATAGGTGCTCCAAAGACAACAAAATTAATTAAGAATCCGATGTGCGATAAAAACTAATTTAGTCTTAGCCATTGGATCTTAATTTAGTGTTTTAATGAGATTATAAAACCATAATAAGAGTTTGGGCCGAATTGGTATTCAAAACAAATAACAAATAAAAAAATTTACTATTCATATTACTATTCAAGTTATTTATTTATTTATTTATTCCAATTCCCAAAGTGCCCCTATCATCATTCACCAATCCCTAGGCCACTATGGAACCTCATAAATCATCTGTTCAATAATTAAACACATTGAACCATTTATGAACAATTCCTACAGCAGTCATATATGCTGTTAAATTTGTATTGTACACTGTTAACCATTGATTTAGACTTTGTTGTGTGTGACCTTTTGGGTTCCCCTCAAGTTGGACATGAAATGAATCGTGATAATTTAATCGAACATAAATTATCCTCCGATCAGATGGTCGTTCGATTTCAATGACCAAGGTTGACATCTAGCAACATGCCAAGGCCCCCAAATGAGAAGGAAAGATATATATACCCATTCTGTATACGATTTACATATGATACGGTCCATCGCCTGACTGTATCCCCACTGTTTGACCTAGAGTATGGAAAGTGTCCACCCATATAGTCAAAGTTATGATATTGATAGTGTCATGAATCGTGCTAACCCAAGAATATCACATGATTCTTCCACTGCGGCCACAGTATCAAGCACTGATTACACATATTAACCCGCGAACTGGAATACTACTCTTATAAGAAAATATTATCCGAGAGAGTGGCGATTCTCTGTTGTATCTTTACAAACTTTATGTGTTTCAATAAATGACCCAATCATACCCTTATGACCGGATCTTTTGAACCGGGGAAGAAGAATTTCAAAGTTATTTGATCCACACATAAGATTATAAAGACCTCAAGTATAAGGACTAGTCATACAATCGATACATGAAAGTTCTCACAGACACATGGGATAAACACTCCATGTGAAAACTTTCAGCGGTCAGTTTGATGGACACGAGCAACTCATGCATCCATGTGATACACCAAGCAGATGGATCTCTGCTAGTAGCCCATGAGATCGGCTACCCCACTTAAGGGCAGATCATATCATAATGCTAGTCTCTTCGCTTTGTGAACGCCCATATTATTCACTAAACTATGATAGGAGCGTTTAAGAGTAATGATTCTCATAAGGCGTGGAATCCATCATCTTATTACTCCAAGGGCTTTATTACAATGTTTGATGATTCATATAATTTATGTAAGACACATATAATAAAGATTTCCATTTTATTAATTAATGAAAATATTACAAATACATGTACATATAGCCCATCCACAAGTTGGGTATAGAGCATATCCATAACATTAAGTAGGGTTTTGCTGATACAATACACCAGCCTTTGGATCTTATCGGTCTCCTATACTAGCACCGAACTTACTGTATGTTCAGAAACAGCTAAGTACAAGAATAGAGTCTCATCCGGGATCGGATTAGCCAGAAGCGGGGGTTGAGCTAAGTACTGCTTGAGCTGCATAAAGGATTCCTCGCACTATTCCGTCCAATTGACATCCCTCTTGTCTTTCTTGATCATCTTAAAAAAAAAGTATGACATTTATATGTTGGCCGGGAGATGAACCGGTTCAGTGCAGCCACTCGGCCGGTTAAGCTCTGCACCTCTTTGACCGTATTGTGAGATCTCAACTCTAGAACTGCTCGAATCTTCTGGGGGTTCGCTTCTATTCCTCGTGCACTGACCATGTATCCCAGAAACTTTCCCGATGCTACACCGAATGCACACTTCTCTGGGTTCAGCCACATGCTATGCTTTCTTATCAGCTCAAAAACTCTCGCGAGGTCTGCCAAATGGTCCTTCGACTCCATGGTTTTGCCGATGAGGGGCTTAAAAACTTTGTTCGACAGCCTCTGAAAGGCATCACCTTATAACAATAAAGCCCTCGATCTGTGATGAAAGCCGTTTTCTCCTCGTCCTCGGGATACATCTTGACCTGATTATATCCTGTGAAGGCATCCATGAAACTGAGTAGCTTATGACATGCCGTCGAATCTACCATCTGATCCACCTTCGGAAGCGGGAAACTCTCATTTGGGCAGGCTTTGTTAAGATCAGAGAAGTCCACACACATCTTCCACTTCCTAGTGGGTTTCTTCAATAGAACCACGTTTGATACCCACTCCAGGTATTTCATCTCTATGATAAAACCAGCTTCTAACAATCTTTCCACCTCGGCCCCTACCGCTTCGCATCGTTCCTGATTGAATATTCTTATCTTCTGTTTGATTGGCTTGTGAGCTGGATCCACTGTTAAACGGTGGCTGATGAATTTGGGGTCTATTTCGGGCATGTCGCTATGCCCCCAAGCAAAAATGTCTGCATGCTGCTTTAAAAGTTTCAGAAGGGCCAGCTTCAGGTTTTCCTCCAAACCCGCTCCTATCTTTACAACCTTTCCTGGCCGAAGAGTTCTACTGGCTCTAGCTCATCGACCGCCCCCGATTGTTCAAAGTTCTCAGGCCGTGGATCTGGAAACTCAATTGTTTCCTCCTCCTATTCCATTTGGCTCCTCTTCCGGCCATCTTTCTCAACACAAAGAGTCTCCTTTGAGACGGTGGCGAAACAACTCATGGTCACCTTCTGACTGCCACATACTATCATGATCCCGGCTCGGGTGGGAAACTTCAATTTCAGATAATAACAAGTCATAGCGACCTTTGTTTTCATCATGAAGGGCCAACCCACAATGACCTGGTAACTGCTCATGCAGTCCACCACTGTAAAGTCCATCATGATCGTCCGGATACGGGGGGAAGTCCCGATCGTCATGGCCAGTTGTATCCTTCCCAAGGGGACGACTGTTGCTCCTCCAAACCAATACAATGGAGTCCCGTCCTGGGTCATAGTAGCATATTCCACTTCTAGACCCTCCAAGGCTTCCTTAGAGATAATGTCAACCGCACTCCCTAGATCCACCAAGATTCTGTCTACCTCAGCCCCTCCTATTATCGATTTGATTATCAAGGCATCGTCATGGGGAAAACTCACCCCTGGACATCCTCATCTGTGAATATTATAGGGACCGACAGACCTCCATGAATCCTCGGAGTCTGCTCTGTCGCCAGTACCTATGATCCTCGGATCCGACAGTAGTTCTTCCTTGATCGGTTCGAATCTCCGGCCAGTGTCCTCCCACCGACGACGGTATACATCTGTCTATGCCCCTGTCACTTCCGGGCCGCCATGGTCCCTTGGTCAATGTAGTCATTTAGATAGCCGTTCTGAGCCAGGTTTTCCATCTTCTCCCGCAGGTCCTTGCAACCTTCTGTCGTATGTCCCCTCATGTTATGATGCACACAATAATATGTCTCGCCCTTCTTCTCCACCGAATATTTCCTTAGATCATGCTCCATCAGGAGGCCCCTACCTTGAATTTCCTTGACGATATGAGCCATCGGCTTGTTCAGAGGTGTATATCCTGCTCCCCCGGCCGCATGGTTTACTTTTGCCCGAACCCTTCTTTCCTGTGGTGCATTGTTTGGAGGCATAGGTCTGAACTCTCTTGATCTCGGAGGATGTTTCCTCAACTCTCGGTCCTGCCCCCGCGGCAACTCTGACCTTACCATCTTTCCTTTTTGAACTCCTCCCCTCCAGGCGACCTTTTCCTCTTCTTCCATCGACACAAATTTCCTGGCGAGCTCTAGGGCAGCGGCGTAATCTGGGACATCCTGAACCCTCAGGTGAGTCCATAACTTCCCCATCTTAAAGGCCCCCTTGAGGTTTTCCAGTGCTTCCGATGACTCGTACGCCCCGACCTCGAGCACCAAGTTGTGGTACCTATCAATAAATTTCTTTAGGGGCTCCTCGTCCCCCTGCTTCATCAGCCTCAACTCCCCTACTGTCTTCTTTGGGATACACGCTCCTCTGAAATTCTGAACGAAGGACTTCCTGAGCTGAGAGAAACTACCGATACTTCCTGGAGTCAAACTTCTGAACCACAAAATTGCTGGCCCGCTCAGGGTTAGAGGGAACACCCTGCATATGGAATTTCCCACCATCATTTGCACCTCCATCAGTAAAATGAAACTTTCAATATGGACTTAGGGTCAGTATGGCCCCTGTAGGAGCTTATATAAGGCATGGCGAACCGCCTAGGAAACTCACCTGACAAGATTTCTTATTTGAATGGAGATGCCGCCTCCCCGTCCCGACTATCCCCCTTATCCGCCTTCAAGTTATCTTCCCACTTTCTTATTTCCTTCCTGAACCAAGCTTTCGTATGGTGGTCAGTGGCCTCACGGTGTCTCCCGCGAACTTCCTCATGCCTGCCACTCTGAACGTGATATGTTTCGTGACTAGATGCATCTCGATCCCCTCCACTGCGTCTTTCATCTTCCCTCTTCTTAGAGCGTGGGCTATTACTGGAGGATTCTGGGGCCCGTCTCTCCTCTTCTTCTTCTCGCATTCTTTCCGCCCGCAGAGTTCTTGCTATCAGAACTGACCTCACACTCTGGGGACCCTTCCCCCCGGATCCATCATCTTAACTTAGGTCTACCACCCCTTTCCTTCTGTTATCTCGTTTCTCCTTCGACTCCGACCAGCCTCCAACCTTTCATTATTCATTTTTTTTAGTCTCTCCAACTTCTTCAACATGGCCTTCATGAGAGTTTGAATCTCCTCCCTATCCTTCCGCATGATTTCCTCCATTTTTCCCTTCCACTCTGTTGTTGAGCTCTCCGACGATCTATGATTCCCCTCTTCTGCCATCGTCCTACCACGTAAGTTGCTTTTTGTACTTTCCCTACAGACGGCGCCAATTGTTGACCGATGATTTTCGTCCCAGGGGAAGTTTCGGGTAACCCTCCCAAGACAATCCTCCTTCAACCTTGAATTTGTTTGGTTATGGGGAGACCAAAGGCAAATGTGGCGAGAAGCAAAGCAAACGAAAGAAAATCGACATAGAGTGTTTAACGTGGTTCAGTCGAACTGATCCGGCCTACGTCCACGGCACAAAGTAGATGCGGCTAGTTTATTACCAAAACGAGCCGGACCGACTTGGTTAGGGACAGATCTAATAGAAACCGAGTTGTTGGTCGTTCTTTGTGTTTCTTACAAGTAGTAACCGAATGAAAGTTTTTCCAACCTTTACAAATGAGATCGCCCTCCCCTTATATACTAATGAATATTCATTATTGTTCCCATATCTTTATGACGTCAGCTCTGCAGGTCTGCGGGTTTCCGGTGATTTGACAAGTTCTCTTCTCCAATCTGCCATCGTCGAAAACAAAGCCTACCCTCTGATTTTCCGTCACATCATGTCGTAAAAGTACACTGTCACGTTTTTTCATTAATGATGACAGCCTGTTGGATTTCGAATGTTAAAGTTGATTTTGGAGGGAAAAATCCAACTACTCTGAATCCACGTCGGTCTTCAAGAGGTCGGCCAAGTGATCCGCCGAGCTTCCCAAGCTGTTTTCGCCCTCACCCGAAATATCTGAACTCATCGGCTTGTTCCAAGAGATAAGATACATCAAACCGAGCCGCCGGTCCTAAGTGGTCGGCATTGGTTCTGATGTTGTCGGCCCATGAAATCCTTGCCATATCCGAGGAAGGGGTGCTCGGATTCTCGTACTGTCTGAGAACTGGCCCATACGTCTGGTCGTCCGATTTTCTCAAAAAATGGAAGTTCCCTATTTGCCCTTGCCGAACTGTTTGAATATCTTAGTTGCCGAAATCCCCATCAACAATTACTTTATACAGTCTCTTCGAGCAAACCTCTCCTAATCTTCTATCGCCACAAAATAATCCATCGAGTAAAAATTCCTTTTCATGCACCTGCAATTCCAAAATATGAAAAACACAATTAAGTATTTTAAGAGGCAACACAAGAAGGTCAAAGAATTCATTGAGCTGCTCCCTTATTATAGAACTAATCATTACCGTAACTGCGTAACAATAGGTTTTTAAAAAATTAAAAACTTTGAAACAAACTTTTCAATAAATATTAAAACAAAGATATTGCATAAAATTTGTTACATTGAAATGCAAGATTCAGCGTGTGGGATTCAGTTTTCCTCCGTAATCCCAAGAGTCTTAAACAACCAGCATATTTGGTGTTTCCACCACGAAATAATGATAGGGAGTAGTGTCGTGGAGAAATTTCCAGATGACAAAATAAGGTGAGCACAGAAAAGATAATGTCCAATAGACATCACATACTTCGTATCAATTATCAACCAGATATAAAGAAGGCATATTTTTGCTTTTACACTTACTGATTTACTAGGGTCCTTCTTCCAAAGAGCAATTGCATGTCATGGCTGTACCTTTGGAATAGCTACCAAGGGATTTAACCTAAACATTAGAGAAGATTCAGAGATAAAAACAAGGACAAAGCCAAATCTCAGTCACCTTGGCTTTCTTTCCAAAAAGTATGGTGTAAAGCATATGCAGATTGTCTTCTAGTTTTCTCCTAGACAACTTGAAAGCCACTGCAACAATTTTACAATATCAGACAAAAAAGGCTAGTGTGTTGTAATACCAAAGTGTAATAAAAGTTAAAACATGTCAAAAATCATCTACTACAAAAAAGAATCTGAAAATATCATTCACTTCTCAAATCTTATCAAATATGTGCCAAATCATAAGCTTTAATGCCTCTGAACATTTCACAAGAATAGGTAAAACAAAACAAGGAAATGACAGGCTAATCATTAATTAATTTAATTTGCCATATAAATCACTAAGAATGCAGGTTTCCGCACTCGCCTCTGCAGTATCCAAATCTTTCTAAAAAGCACAGGTTCAACGATAAGATTAACTATGGCCAGGTCTTACTAATTATTATTTCCCGACAAGTAAATTTCTAGCTGCAAAAGAATACATAGCGGATAAGGCGGTGCTATCCACCAAAACATTTATGTGAGGTAAAGGAAAATCATTCTTTGGACTTAGCCTTGTTGAGATACTTATAGTCTACGCATATTCTTACCCTTTCATCTTTCTTCGGAACTGGTACAATGTTGGCCAACCATTCGGGATATTTGACCACTTTTAGGAACCCCACTTCTACTTGCTTCTTCACCTCTTCTCTAATATTTTCTTCCCATCCCAGCCTCATTTTGCGAAGCTTTGTTTCACTGGTCTCCTGTTCGGGTATGTCGATATCACATGCCGTGCTATGCTTCTGTCCACTCGCGGCATGTCTTCGTACGACCAGACAAATACCTTTTGCATATTTTGTTAATAAGTTTTCTATCTATGTTCTGTCTTTAAGGGTAACCTCAGTTGCAATCATTATATTCTTGGGATTTTCACATGTAACAAACTTAAATACATTTGTTTTAGTGGAATTAATGTCAAATATGCTCATGTCATGCATGTTATGATGTGTGGTAAAAGTAAAAAAGACAAGCAAGTAAGCAAAATCCTTTGTCTTATTCATTAAAGCAGAATTAATTAAAAAAATTCAGGTAAAAAAGTATGCTCATAGTCTTATGTCTTTACTGGTTGCCTTAGGGTCTTCTAGTAAGTCCTTCAAGGCGGAGCAACTCTTCTTCCCACTCAGCTTTGGCTTCATTCTTTGGCTCTGCGCCCTTGTCTTCTTCCTTTGCTTCAGTGCTTTCGTCTTTCTTCACCATTTGGCCTCCTCCCCAATCCACCACATCGGCAACGACGTCGAAGCCAGGCATACTGATGCTATTGACTTCACATTGTTCTAGGGTTCCTTGATACCCAGCCTTCACAAAGTGGTCATATAACTATTGGGGTGGTTGTGGGACCCATAGGGTCGGATCGATGTCTCGTGCAACGGAAGTGGGTCTAACTTATGGATATAAAATATTGGTGTATTTTTAAATTATTTTATGGAATATTATATTATGCTACAAGTTTGTAGAAAAAACAAGGGCCGAATCGGAGTCCGGAAACTCTAGAACGGAGAAAATGAAGTTTCAACCCTCATGGGCAGCAGCTCTCGGCGTGTCTCGACGCGCAGACTTGGGAGTCACAATGCCCAATTTGTGAATGCTCGGCGTCGCGTCCCCCAAAGCTCTGAGAGCCGAGTGTCACGGCGTCGGAATTCAGAGTCGAGACGCTGCCCTGTGTAAAATATTGGAAAAAAATAAATTTGCCTTGAATTCAATTCAAAACACTTCCAATTTTCTCCAAACACTTCAATACACCTAAAATCAAGTTTTAACATCAAACCCAACATCAAAACATATTAAATAACATACATACATGTATTCTAAATACATATATATATTGGTATGAATCAAAAGAATATCGTCTAACATTATACAAACCAAATGTATGTTGATAAAAATGTACCTTTGTAACATTTATCTATGTACGTGGATCGAGAAAACCCTATAAGCTTCCTAACTCTATCCCGATAGAGCCTTATGCCCAATATTTAGGAAGCTTCACCAATGTCTTTCATGGAGAAGTTATTGCAAAGGTAGACTTTCACATTTTGCATCAATCATATATCATTCCCATTGATAAGGATATCTTTTACATATAATACAAGGTAAACTATCATGCATCAATTAAATTTCTTATAAACACACGGTTCTTCCTCGTTCTTGATAAATCATGATAATCTAATTATCTCATCAAAAAGATGATTCCAGCTTCGAGATGCCTGTTTAAGTCCATAAACAGAATTCTTGAGCTTGCAAACTAAGTTTGAAGTCTTACTGGATACGAAACCTTTCGGTTATTTCAAATAGATATCCTCTTCGAGGAATCCATTTAGGAACGCGATTTTCACATCCATCTGCCATATCTCATAATCGTGATATGTAGCAATGACCAAAAGAATCCTAATGGATTTTAGCATAGCTACTGGTGAAAACCTTTCCTCATAGTCAATCATAGGATGTTGAATATAACATTTCGCTACCAGTCAAGCCTTAAAGGTTTCCACATTTCCATCAGGCCCTCGCTTCTTTTTATAAACCCATATACAGCCAATAGGTTTAATTCATTCAGCAAGTTCAACCAAGTCTCATACTTAAATTTCATGCAAATAATCTATCTCGGACTTCATGTTATTCTGTCATTTTCCCGAATCGATACCCAATATCACAGGTTTATACGTAGTCAGATCCATTTCCTCCAAGAGGAGAACATCAATGGTCGCATCAGACGTTAAAAACAGTCTCTCTGAAGACCTTGAGATTCCATTTGAACTATGTAGAACCTGTGTTGTAGATCATTCACCTTGTTGGATCTCTGGTTCCATCTTAGGTTCTTCAATGCTGGGATCAAACTCATCGAGTTCAATCTTTCTACAATTCTCACTTTCTCTCACAAATTCCTTTTCAAGAAAAGTGGGAAAACGAGCAACAAATACATTTCGTTGCTCAGAATCCTAGAATTGATATCCCAAAGAATTAATAGGATATCCAACAAACCTATATTTATACCCCATTGGTGGTAGTTTATCCCGCTGCTCAACTCTAACGTATGCATGACAACCCTAAATCTTTAAATAAATATTATTTGGATTTCTATCAAACCATATCTGGTATAGGGTCATAGAAACAACTCTCGATGGAACTTTGTTAAGTATGTTGGCAACATTAAGTAAAGGGCAACCCCAAAGGTAATATGGAAGATTTGTATAGCTCATCATAGATCGCACCATATCCAATAAAGTATGATTTCTCCGTTCAGATACATCATTGTGTTGAGGTGATCCTGGTGGGCTATATTGGGCAAGAATTCCATTCTCATCTAAATAAATTCTAAGCCTCGATATGATTGAAGGCACTTGATGAATTTATTGGTTTATTTTTCTACTTCATTTCACAATAGTTTGAACTTGTCAAATATTTTCGATTTATATCTCATCAAATAGATATATCCATATCTTGACTTATCATCCGTGAAAGTCACGAAGTATGTTCTGTTAGGGTGAATGTGGAACCCTTAGGTTCATATCGGAGCCCTGCACAGCGGAAGTGAGTTTAACTCATGGATATCAATCATGGGTGAAATTTAAAAAATTTAATGAAATACTATATTCCATTACGAGTGTATAGGAAAAACCTGGGGCAAAATCAGAGTCCATAATCTCAAGAACGAAGAAAAATAATTTCAGTGCGCGTAGCGCCTGACACAGGCGTTATAATGCGTGCACTCCCAGAGAAATTATTTTTTAAAATTTTCTTTTCAAACCCAAAGAGCTGATGGAATTAGGGTATTTTACTCTAATTTCGTCTGATCGTCCCTAAATACTTCAAAAATACCAAAAATTAATTTTAATATCAAAACCAACATCAACACATGTTATAGAATAAAATTCAAGTTTTTCAAAATATCAAATATTTTTTACAAAAATAAAAATTTATTCTAAATACGCACTTGCTTAAATTTTTAATCCAAAATACAAACCAAATTAGAATCCTAAAATGAAGTGACTCGTGAACAATTCTAGGTCACCCAAAGTGGTTAAGTGATTCTAGAATGATAGCATTAGCTCTAAGCTATTATCTAGAGTTTCAAAACTCTTATTAATGCAAGCTTGATGCAAAGATCCAATCTTCTTCTCTTTGTTGAAATAGTTAGAGAACTTCCAAGGTTTTCTAGCTTCACTCCTAGATCCAATCTTGATTCCTATACTAGCAACCTTCACTTCAAGATCCAATCTTGATTTCTCCCAGATGAAATGTTATAGAGACCTCACAAACTTCTCTAAACACTTCTCTAACTTAGGTTAATTTCTCCAAGAATTTCTTGTACTTAGCTTTCTCAAATTTTTACTTTGAATAATTAAAACCATCCTAAAGCTTGCTATTTATAGCAAAACTTAGGCAATTTTTAATTAATAAAAGTTATAATCAACTTTTATGTGGGCTTAATCTAATTTGTTCAAATATGTATAATTAGGTGTGACTAATCTCCATTGTCTACCACTTTGATTTAATCCAATTAAATCAAGAGAAAGATTAAAAAATGGATTAGTTCAATGTTTGCCACTTTGATTTAATCCAATTAAATCAAGCCAAAACCACTGATTATTACATACTTATAATTACCATAATATTATCAAATGGTAGAGATAATTAGGATTTTAAAATTAAGTCCTTGTGTAATTATTGAATTAATCCAATTAGGTCAAAGTAAATAATCAATGTTATCCAATAACACTTGATTGTCTTGGTTGATAATTATAATATCGATTATTATATAGTATCAAAATTAATCGGCTACCCAAGTGCTCAACGAGTACACTCCATATTAAGACTATATAAGTTCAGACAGGTTCGTTATATAAGTCTAGCTAATATGTACGCAATTCAGCCACCTCCGAATTCACGAAGAATATGAATGACCTTTCTGAACTATACAAGTCGAAGTCATCACATATGCTTAACAATACCTATGTTTTAGGCTATCTAAGTTGTGTTTAGGAAACATAGAGTACACAATCAAGTTGTAACATCCGGTGATCCGGATGACTTGCGCATTACCAGAGACCGACGACCATCACGTTAACAGAGACATGTTCATGATAAAAATCATGTTTAATCATGTATAGACTTAAGAGGATTACTTTTAGGGCATTCGATAAATTTCTCGTATCTCCAATACGGAAGGTAATTTTAAGATTCAAAACAGACACCCTGGGTATTTGGATCGTAAATTTCTCATACGAACTCCGATTTTTATGAATTTTATATCACCGGAAAGCTTAGACCAATACCTATAACTTTCACGTTGAACATGTTTCCAAATTTAGAATAGAAGTGAGTCAAAAACGTGGAGCACAAATTCAGATGAATAGTACTCGAGGGCATTGTAGTAAATTCTAAAAACTTCTACACTCTTCTACTTTTTAAGGCCAACTATAAAAAGGGCTTACTATTCACAAATTCATGAATTTGAAATAAAAATATGAGTAGAAAACGTGAAGGAAGATAGAAGAAAGAAGAAGAAGAAGAAAGAGAAGAGAATAAAAAGAAGAAGAAGAAAATAAGGGAAGAAGAAATAGAGGAAAGATTTAGCAAGCATGTGAGTTTGGAGGATGAGGAAATACAAGAGATAAGGTAAGAAATCGTGACCCAAATCTTGAATTCTTAATTTAGGTAGTATGAATGATTTGATGATGGTAACAACATGTTTGGGATTCCATTTGGTGAGAAAATAAGCATGAAAGATGATTATGTTATTAGTTGTCCCAATTTTCTTAAAAACCCTAAGTGTTGAGCTAGTAGGGGTTATGAGATTAGAAGATTAAAAAAATTGGATTATGAAGTGTGCATATTGAAATTTTAGAAGTGATGTGAGTAATAGTGACGATAGTGGGAAATCCCCCAAATTTGTAAGTTTGGTGTATGAATTAAACAGTGTATATACAATGGATATGATTTATGGTTGATGATATTTTGGATACTTATGGTTGTTGATTGCTTGTGTGGTATGTTTAGGTGTGATGTTGGGCTAATGGAGTATGTGGAGATGATGAGAAAAAAATCCTAATTTTTTGGCCTTGTGTCGCGACGCAAAACTCCCCGCGTTGTGACGTGATCTGGGTATTTTCCCAGGAACGCCTCTGGAGTGATACGCGTCGTGACGCGCAAGGCAAAAGACTGGGTACGCTTTTGCCTGATCTGCGTCGCGATGCAAGCTCAAGAAATTTCCCAAATTCATTTCTAACCATTTCAGTTTCACCCGAACGCTTTAGGGGCTACCCTTTAAGTCCCATATCAACTCCTATGTTCGTGATACATCATAATATGTGAACGATACCTTAAAGTTGTAGCGCTTACTAGAATAAGCAAATTTTAGCCTGATTTCGTAGTATGTTTCTTAATCCATTCCTAATATAGTCTATCAAATTTAGATCATCGCAGGAACCGGAGTTTTCTCAGCAAGCGAGTGTAGCCAATCATATTTTCAAACAATGAGTGGACACTGCTCCTTTTAATAGATTCTTATTGTGTTATTTAATAAATAGACTTATTTTTACGCTTTAGGGCGTTAGAATACTTTTATCATAGTTTTATCATGAAGATTTATATTTAAGTTATGTTGAGACATAAATGTTTTTAAAGCATGTTTTTATGGTTTTTCGGGGCATGGGGGAAAAACCCACCCCAGTATGTAACTTGATACAACTTGGAATTGATGGATAGAGAACATGTGCACATGTAGAGGACTAGGGGGATGGTGATACGTAACGCCTTCATATCATAGTTCAGGGCTAGGGGACGGATATACTAACGCTCCTAGACTCTAGTTTCAGGGTTAGGTAGTAGTATGGATCAACTATACCAGCTCTAGTTCAGTGGATTGGGGGACAGCGATACGTAACGCCCCAAGACCACCAGTTTCAGGGACATGAGTGGCATCCTTTGGGGGACGGCGATACGTATGTTGGACAATTATGACCCATAGCGTCACTATTTGTACAGATCATGGTGTTGTTGTACAAATTAACTATGTGACAAAGGAGATTGCTCTCTTATCATTTGTGATTAGATCACCAAGATGTATAAATGATAGGAAGTCCCTATGATTTGTTCCTGGATTGAGATGATATGAGACAATATCAATCCACAAAGGATAAATCATTAAATATCCCTAGTCAGAGTATTATCGAGAATGGACATCGATAATGCGTAAAAGACTAGTATTATACTTATGCGTGTTGTGAGGGCATAATGGCATAGTTCTCATATATTTCGGTATATGATACTAATGCAAGTGTAATAGGAGGTTGTGTTTTACCGATGGTACGGGAAACAGCTTCGCTCTGGATAGACCCCTCGGAATTCCATTGGTAGTATGACTATGTGTCTATGGAAGTCCGAAATCAGGGTAGGTGTATTTGGTCTTAACTTGAGACTTGCACCGCTAATACTTGCGACAATCAATATACTTTGGTTTTGGTCGTCCAGGGCTTTAGCATGTGACATCCGATACTAGATCGAAATACACAATACTACGTATACTACGCCTGATATAGATCGTTTATTCCTGTAAGCATGTTTCTGGAGAATTGGGTAGGCATGGCGCTTTTCTAGAAGCCAACCTTGTCTTGTAAATTGGTACAAACATAGTACGAGGTACTTACGTGTTCGGATAGTCCGACGACCGAATTTACTGCCAACATATCCAGGGATCTCATGGGTCGCTTCCCGAAGATTCACCGATGACGTATGACTCGCACTTTAATTAATCTGGGATTAATTAGTAGAGAGAGAAAATTAATCTGGGATTAACTATGGAGATATTTTATCTCGGATAAAATATCAATTAAAGAGAGATAACGATTAATTTGGAATTAATCGATAAAATAATATATTCGATATATTAAACGAAATTGGATTTGGAATAATCATTAGCGACGTGAATAGTGATTTCATTAGGCATAATCATTTAATTACGTCGCAACGGAAAATACATTAATTTGGAATTAGCGAACTCGAGCCCGGGATTGTTTGCGAGTGCATTCGCATTTCGAATTCGAGTGCGGCACGCAAGTCAAATCAAGCGTCAAATCGCTAGTCACTTCAAGCGTCAAATCATTAGTCACTTTGAGTGATGTGACTACTTGTCATTTGATTGATTGATTGATGTGACTTGATGGGAGTTGTTTGAAAAGCTTTTGAAAGCTTGAAAGACATTTATCATTTATTTAATATTTGGTATTTGACTTTTTTGGTTTTGTGTATTAGATATACAAAAAAAAACAATTGATCTCTCTCTCTTTTATTTCACCGTTTGGAGCTTATTTTTCCCTCTATCTCACACGGTCTTGCACCTTTTGTTTTCTCTTCTGTTTTCTGTCCAGAAATGCCGAGAAAGTGAAGGGGAAACCAGTGGTGTTTTGTGGCAAAAACATCAAGAGCTAGCACTTAAATGAGTACATACAAAGGTGATAGGGAACTCACTTCATGAGCTTGGAATCATCATCAACAAAAGCTTGGAGCTTGGAGCAACCATGGAGATCACCAAAGCCAAAAATGGAAGCTGAAGAAACTGCCCACTGCCGAGCTTGGAGGAGGCAGAAAAAGAATTTTTTGTTGTCTCCGGCGTCTCTCAACCGCTCGATGTAAGTATTCCGCAACTTCGTTGATTGTATTCACATGTATTTTCAATGCTTGAAATGATCATGGGAAGCTTAGAAAATTCCAACAACGTAACACCCCAAAGTCATGGTTTTGCATTCCTGGCTCCAGATAGGCGTATGGGGGACGGCGATACGTAACGCCCTCATACGTCAAGTTTTTCAGATACATACCATATTTTAGAAATAGTTTTCAGAAAGTAGTTTTCAGAAAGATTAAGTTTTATAAAAGAGATTCCAGATAAAGTTTTCATAAATGAGTTTACATATAAACATATTTTTGGAACTTTGATTTTAGAACCGGAAGCTCTTATATCAATTTTTCAATTTTTTTCGTCCACTCACTTAGATCGTGCGACGATCTAACCCCCCCCACCATCGGTTTTCTTTGGTTGCAGGTATTCTCGGAGGACGAGCTCGGGAAGACGGATACTGATGCAGTCACTAGGGTTGGAGTCCACCGGTTCGAGTTATAGATAGAGTGAGAGTCCAGTCACAGTTAGATAAAAGTCATCTATTAAGATTTAGGTTATGTGTAATCACTGTAAAAACAAGTGTTTATGATTAGTCAATTTTTAAAAATGAATTTGTTTTTTCTGTTGTCTAGTTTGGGCTTTGGTTCCATATATGTAAGAATTTGATTGTGAAAAGAGAAATAGTATAGTTATAGTTAGAAGGACATAGGCTCAATGGAATAGTACGGCCTATTCCCTGCCGATAGCATCTTCCATATCATGGATGTTACAAAGATGGTATCAAAGCATGGTCTAGGGATTCAGTGACTGCAATGGGTAGAGTGTTGGGGTCTTGTATACGTAGTATGTCTGGGATGCTCGTATGCAAGACACTACCTCTCAAGTATCTGATCCTCGAGTACGTCCTCAAAGTTCTATAGACAGGTTAGTAAGATTTCTTGGATCATTCTAATAGTATTCCTACGAGGAAAGCTATACTCTAGATCCAAGTTAAGAATTCTTATGTAGTTATCTTGGCCTAGTACCAGAAGTTCAGAACGAGTTATGAAATTAAACAGTAGTGATTTAGAGAAAAGTTACCCAATGGAATGGGATAGGAAAGCTATGAGGAAGTAAGAAAGAATTTATAGATGTTTAGACCGCTAGAGACAAGGAAAGACAAAGAGACAGAAAGAGATAGTAAAAAGTTCTAAGAGTACCCACTCAGGAAAATAGAAAGAGAAAGCAAAAGTTAGAAAGAGAAGTGAAAGATAGAATGTAGACATCTAAGCAATCAGAAGTAAATACAGGTAGAGTTATAGAAACAGATAGATAAGAAAATGCCAAAACCTATAGCGGTAAGAATCAGAGATACAGAGCTAGATAATAAAAGATAAAACCAGAAATTATAGTAAAGAATAGTATAGCAAGCCTGAACAAAATAAAAATACCGAGTAGACTTAAATAAAGTTTTTTCCCTCCAAGTAAGATTCCCTTCCTCTTCAGAAAAAAATCCTCCAAGTTGATCCAATAACTCTTGAGCACTTTGTATAGATAGCGAGTTCCCTAAATAACCAAGAATAGCCACAAGGTAGAGGAAGCAAGAAATCAGGAATAGTCATCAAAGCTTCTAATATATGTGAGATGGCAGAAAAGCACAGACATTCTAGATTTTCCGAACTCAGGCCCGTAGGCAAATAAGATGGAGGACGAAAAAAACAACGATTAGTTGCCCTAGTCAAGGAATCCAATAGATAAGGCCCGACCTACCCTGGTCCCCACTCCTTAGTGATACCAGTTAAGAAGATGTCCTGATGGAATTTAGCTTATACCTATTTTACATGAGAAACAGACTCTACCAGGACACAAAGTACCAGAATGAGGATGTCGATACTCATCGAGATATAATATGTTTGCCCTAGTCCCTAATGTTGGGATGTATGCCCTATAGCTACATGTGAAGTTAATTGGTTTTATGTGTTAAAACGATGCATTATTCATTTATCAAAGTGTTTGTTTAATTTTCGCATATTATATATCATCTTGAATACCCTAGATTACATATGTGTCTTCAGACTTCGTGTATTAGTGTCATACACAAGAGAATTTAAGTCTGAAGTTTGTAATCTTAAATAGTCCATAGAGAACAAAAAAAATGAGTACTTTGTTTGTGGTATATCTATAACTGCGGTCCATTCTATATTTGTATGGCGACCTTGATCCGGGATCGTCCATGTAGAGACATGAGAATGGAGGCACCTTGTATGATGCGATCATATAGGACTGGACCCAGATGGAAATGACATTCTTATAATATCCGTTAAACAAAGAAAGTCATTTTGATCTACTAGATGGTCATATATGGATTGATCTTAATCCTGAGTGTACTACGAACTCCTGTATGGCAGGCTATGTCCTTTGATTTACAAGGGAGGTTGGGTGAGCAGTCATGTTATGTAGATGGGAACGTTTTACATAGACATGGAGTTCACTCCTTCTTGCGAGAAGTAGAGAGGATCTTTCTTAAGGGTTGATTCGGTGCTTGAACGATTTGAGCGTTCAAGTCTTTCTATTACGAATAGAAAGATTAAAATTTATAATAGTTATGAATAAATCGTTCATTAGAGAATCAATGGTACTTAAGGTAAAAATAATTAGAGGGGTATAACGGACATTATGACCCGACTCTAATTACGAGATACTCGTGAAGGGTCAATTCGTATGTAATGACTGTATCGATGGACACCGACTTGGTTCGGCTTAATATATCATCTGCGGCAACGAGAGTGTAACTTCGGGTTTTTAGTGGAATAACCCGGAGTTAATAATTCGGAATATTTAATTAAGAGCTTAATTATTATTTCGAGATTATTGGAGCTCAGAACCGTAGGTCCATTTTTTCCCCGTGCTAGCTCGATTTACTATAGCAGATTTAGTATAATTGGATAGTCCAATTATATACTCACATATGTATAAATATTATTAATATGATTAATAATTTGTCACACTTGAAACTATATATTAAAAGTTAATGTATGGTATTAATAATTATATGATAATTATTAAATACAAAATATTAAGTTATATATGATATAATTTAATAAGGCTAAGATTGTAAATTCTAAATTATAGGTTTTGAAAACCATTGAGTTTAATTTAGATGTTACAAATATTTCAAGGCATTAATATTTTGTTTTTGTAACACCTTTTCCATTATGGAAAGGGAATATTGATTACATCAATTCTTGCTACATGTTACAAAAAAATAAAATAAATAAAAAAATAAAAAAAAAAAAAAAAAATTTACAAGATTTTTACATGCCATTACCGATTTTGCAAGGAAAATAATATGGAAAGTTTTCTTTAATGGTTTTGGAAGTTATGTATTTGTAAAGGAAAATTACATAATTAATTTTTGTGTATTGATTTGGTCATTCAATTCTTTGAGAAAGAAAAACAAGACAAATAAATAAAGTGTGAAAGAATCTCAAAAAACGTTTAGGGATTTATTTTGTGAGTGTAGCCCACACTACTTTCCGTTGGTTACGAGTCATAGCATGGAAGACTATGTGGTGTCGACTCAATTATCATTTACATCACGGCAATCCAATAATCTGGCAAGCAATTGAAAGGTGTTGCTGCGCATCATGAATAAAGTTGAATTGCAAGTCTGATGTTGAGAAATAAATCAATAGAATCAATTTGTATGTATATTTGTCTATGGAAGCCGAATAGTCATAGGCCAACATAAGCAACTATTGATGGTGATTAGTGACGCAAAGGGGCTTATTATTAAAAGGTATAAGTGGCGCAGTAATGAGCGCAAACCATATGATCAGAGGCATGAATATTGTTGAGCAAAGGAAAAAGGCCTATAACGCATCTTCAAAAGCCCAAGCATGTCTTGTTCTTGCGCATAATAGGTTGCAATATGCCTGTTGTGCATGCGCCACTAGAAGCCGAACGATCACAGCCTAACATGTATTCGGCAGTGAACAAAATATAGGGATGTTCGGATCTGGAATTTTGGGTGGAAAAATTCTGGATATAAAGGAGAAGGGTATAAAAAAATTTCAAGGTCGATCCGTGTGTCAAAGCAGCTTCCGCTGCGCGAGGAAAGCGTTTCCTACAATTGGCATCAAGAGCGAGGTTGAAAAGTGTTCTTAACCCTTCTCTTTTTCATTTAAAGTTTCTGTTTTTAATATATTTATATGAGTTAAATATGATATGCATGTTTAGATGAGTGGGCACAATATGATATTCATATGATGAATGTTTTTGTTATTTCATGTGATGAATGGATTTTGCATTGGTCGTAAATTTTTCCGGCTCTTATTTTTGTAGTTGGTTTTGTTTTTGGGATGTAAGGCCATAAGGCCATTGTTTACATTTGTTGTAATTTTATTTTTCAATGTAAATTTTAATTTTTGTAATTTGGAGCACCGAAGTCGCAAAAGGAGACAACACCACTTTGAAGCGGGATTTGAAGACCAATGGATGCCTTGGTGAATCTTATGTACTATTTAGATTAGTATAGGAAAAATAAGAGCCCGGTCAATGCAAAATATTTTTTATGTTATATGTATGTTTATTTCGAATTGTTTGAATAACATGTCATATAGCTTAGGGTGCCCACTCTTGCATTTTACATGCCATAACATGCTTTAGATGCATTATCATTATAGACATAAAAAAATGATTTTATGTAATTTAAAATGTTTAAATTAGAATATGATATGCAGGAAATCAATTAATTAGATTAATTGGATTTATGGTTTAAGATTTGAATTCTAATATATTGGGCTTAATTGGTGCATAATAAATTCAATTCGTATATAGGATGGAAACCCGAATATAAATTCCATAGCCGAATCCGAAAGGACGGTAATATGGTCTGCACTCGGGATACAATTCCACGTATCATTTGATTTTATAACGCACTAAGATTTATTAAAATATTTAATTAAAATTTTGACCTTTTTAGAATTCCATAAATTTTAAACTTACTAGTGTTCTAGTATTTTAAGAGTTAAAATATAATAGCTCACTAATACCACTCTAATTAAATTAGTTTAATTGAGTAAAACTATTAGTAGAGACTAATGGAATATTAGTGATATAATTTTTAAGAGTTAAAATTGGTTATGTCACTTATGTTAAACTAGTGTAAATAAAAATTATGATTTAGCCGCCATAATTTTATCCACACTAGTTAAAATAAAATGTTAGATATTTTATAGATAGAAACCTTATTTTTAAAATAGTGAGTGGGAGAGGGATATACGACAGTATATCTCGCGATCTCCGTTGTTAGTCCAAAAACGTGAGATTCAAAAGGCGACTCGAGATGTATTTGCTTTCGTCCCCTACGGATGGTGTCCATTTTGGGTCAATATCAGGTTTGGGTTCCGAGAGGATAGGGATTCAAGATGTATCTTGTGAACTGACCTACCCTACGGCGGCACTTCACTCGTTAAGTCCAAGAATCCTGAAATGGTGGGTTACACTCACAAAGGAATAATTAACTGTTGATAAAATTCCTTGATCAAATGAAACGATAGTTGTTTAATATACGAATAAGAGTTATTCCCGCATATATTAAATTGACTGAGATTGTCTCGATCTATCATGCAAGTACTGGACCTACCCTACGACGGCACTTACTTATGGAATGATAGATTTCCATGGCATAGTAATTCTCTTAGGTTTCTAATTCATTATTCATGGTTCATGCATCATGTTTAATTTTATGCCAAAATTATTTGATGCTTTTAATATGCGATGAATGAATGTTAAATGCATGTTTATTTTATTTTCAGCCATGGTTTCTCCAATTATTTTCATACTTTCAAACGATAAATTAACGGGAGAAAACTATGTTAAGTGGAAAAGTAACATGAACGCTATCCTGGTCTGTGAAGACCTAAAGTTTGTCCTGATGGAGGAGAGTCCTCCCGAGCCGTCCAGAAATGCTGGCCAAGCTGTGCGCGCTACCTACCAGAAATGGGTCGCAGCAAATGAGAAAGCCTGCTGCTACTTGCTGTCATGGATGTCTGAGGTTCTCGCTGCAAAGCATGAACCTATGGCTCTAGCATCTCAGATGATTGAGTCATTGCAGGGCATGTTTGGGCAGCATTCGGAGCATCAACGTCATGAGGCCATGGTCTCAGCGATGACTGCTAGGATGAAGGATGAGACATCAGCTCGAGAGCACGTCTTGAGGATGATGACCTATCTCAACACTGCTGAAACCCATGGAGCACATATTGACGAGCGTAGCCAGGTGACCATGATTATGGAAACTCTTCTGAAGAGTTTCCTGCAGTTTAAAAACAAATATGTTATGAACAAGTTAACTTTTACTTTTACCCAACTGCTTAATGAGATCACCCACTATGAGTCTATACTTGTGGATCCTCGTAAGCTCAGTGATATGGCTAATGTTGTCGAGTCTTCAAAATCTACAAAGATAAAGAAGAATAACAATCGAAGGCTGAAGGTATAGCTACTTGAAATACGTAAAGACCTTGCTGAAGGTAACTTTACTATGAGAGTTAGGACAGGGGATGTTGTTTCAGTAAAATAGTGGGAGTTATCAAATAAAAGTTATTTGAATTTAAACAAAGTTGTTTTTGTTCTTGTTTTGTAATGGAAATTTGATTTCTGTTTCAAAACTATTGCATGATGGTTATCATTTATCTAATAATAATTGTTATTATTTCATAAATGAATTACCTATATACTAAGGAAACTAGAAGATAACTTGTATGTGTTAAGACCGTTAACACATAAGCCACTGCTCAATACCGAAATGTTTTAGGTTGAGAAACCTAAAACTAAATGGCAAAAGATTTCTCATGATGACACATATCTATGGTGTCTTAGACTTGGTCATATCAGCCTTAACCAGATAGATAGATTGATAAAGAACAGAGCTTTAAACCAGTTAAAGCTCAGAACTTTGCCAGTCTGTGAATCCCGTTTAGAAGGAAAAATGACCAATAGACCTTTTATTGAAAAAGGTATAAGAGTCAGTCAACCACTTGAGCTAATATTCGGACGTTTGCGGACCAATGAATGTAAGAGCCTGATGGGTTTATGAATACTTCATCACATTCATTGACGATTATTCTAGATATGGGTATGTTTACCTAATGCATCACAAATCAAATAGCTTTGAAAAGTTCAAAGAGTATCGTGCTGAGGTTGAGAACCAATTAGGTAAATCAAAACTCTACGATCGGATCGTGGAGGAGAATACCTCGACAGAGATTTTAAGGAATTCTTAGTTGAACATGGGATAGTATCCCAGCTCACAGCGCCTGGAAAACCACAGAAAAATGGGGTTGCAGAGAGGAGAAATCGGACCCTACTAGACATGATGAGATCTATGTTTAGTTATAGCTCACTACCTAGTTCATTCTGGGGATATGCACTGCAAACCGCATTGCATATCCTTAATGTAGTTCCATTTAAGTCTGTTCCTAGAGTTGTGGAATGGTCGTAAAACTAGTTTACTACATTTTCGCATACGGGGGTGTCCAGCACATACGCTAAAGAATAAGACTACTAAGTTGGAGCCACGTTCTCAGGTGTGTCTATTTGTAGGTTATCCTAAGGAAACTAGGGGTGGATTCTTCTATAGTGCTGATGATAACAAAGTATTTGTATTGAAAAATGCCACATTTCTAGAGGAGGACTATATGAGGGAGTTCAAACCTCGGAGTAAGGTGTTACTCGAGCAGTTACTTACTGGTTTGACCAGCACACCACCGTCAACAAGACATCTGAGAGTCAGATACAAGTTCATCAGAATGATCTACCACCTAGACGTAGTGGGAGGGTTGTACGATAACCTAATCGCTACCTTGGGGTTGGAGAGGCACAAGTTGTCGCATCCAGCGATGGTATAGATAATCCATTGACCTATCGTAGTGCAATGGATGATTCTGACAAAGAGGAATGGATCAAAGCCATGAACCTAGAGATGGAGTCCATGTACTCCAACTCAGTCTGGGAACTTGTAGACCAACTTGATGGGATAAAACCCATAGGTTGCAAGTGGATCTACAAGAGAGAATAGGGGATCAGAAGGGAAGGTACAGACCTTCAAGGCTAGACTAGTGGCCAAAGGTTATACCTAGAAAGAGAGAGTTGACAATGAGGAAACTTTCTCGCCAGTAGCCATGCTTAAATCCATCTGCACTCTTCTATCCATTGTTGCATATTTTGATTATGAAGTTTGGAAAATGGATGTCAAGACTGCATTCTTGAATGGCAATCTTGATGAGAGAATCTATATGATACAACCAGAGGGGTTCATCGCCCAAGGTCAAGAACAAAAGGTTTGCAAACTGTAAAAGTCCATTTATGGACTCAAGCAGGCATCTCGATCTTGGAATATAAGATTTGATACCACGATCAAGTCTTATGACTTTGAGCAGAATGTTGATGAGCCTTGTGTATACAAGCGCGTCATTGACGGGAAGGTGGTTTTTCTTATTTTATACGTCAATGATATTTTACTTATTGGGAATGATGTAAAGATATTATCAGACGTGAAAACCTGGCTAGCTAAAAAATTCCAAATGAAAGATTTGGGAGAGGCCAGTTATGTTCTTGGATTCAGATACTTCGGGATCGCAAGAAATGACTGTTAGTTATGTCTCAAGCATCCTATATCGACAAGATCCTTGTGCGATTTGGGATGCAGAATTCCAAGAAAGGCAATTTGCCTTATCGGCATGGAATTCATTTGTCAAAGGAACAGTCTCCTAAGACACCTCAAGATGTTGAGGAAATGAGACATATCTCATACGCCTCTTCAGTTGGTAGTCTCATGTATGTTATGTTATGCACGAGACCGGACATCTGTTTTGCAGTGGGAGTAGTCAGTAGGTTTCAATCAAACCCAGGATTGGATCACTGGTTGGCTGTGAAACACATTCTCAAGTATCTTAAGAGAACGAGAGAATATATGCTTATGTATTTCGGTGAGGATATGATCTGAATGGGATATACATACTCTGATTTTCAGAGAGATGTCAATTCTAGGAAATCAACATCTGGATCAGTGTTCACCCTAGGTGGTGGGGCTATAGTATGACAAAGTATAAAGCAATCTTGCATTACTGACTCCACCACGGAGGCTGAATATGTAGCAGCTTGTGAAGCAGCTAAGGAAGTAGTCTGGCTCCGTAAATTCTTGGGAGATCTGGAAGTTGTTCCAGATATGGATAGACCACTCACACTCTATTGCGATAATAGTCGTGCGGTGGTAAACTCCAAAGAACCAAGAAGATACAATAGGGAAAAGCATATAAAGAGGAAATACAAAGGTACATGGCAGATCCGTTTACAAAGACCTTGTCGGCTAAAGAGTTTGAAGGTCACCTAGATGGTCTAGTATTACGTGACATGTCCCATTTCCTCTAGTGCAAGTGGGAGATTGTTGGGATGTATGCCCTAGAGCTACATGTGATGTAAACGGTTTTATGTGTTAAAACGATGCATTATTCATTTATCAAAGTATTTGTTTAATTTTCGCATATTATATATCATCTTGAATACCCTAGATTACTTATGTGTCTTCAGACTTAGTTTATTAGTGTCATACACAAGAGGATTTAAGTCTGAAGTTCGTAATCTTAAATAGTCCATAGAGAACAGACAAAGCGGGTACTTTGTTTGTAGTTTATCTATAGCTGCGGTCCATTCTATATTTGTATGGCGACCTTGATCCGGGGTCATCCATGTAGAGAAATGAGAATGGAGGCACCTTGTATGATGCGATCATATAGGACTGGACCCAGATGGAAATGACATTCTTATAATATCCGTTAAACAAAGAAAGTCATTTCGATCTACTAGATGGTCATATATGGATTGAGCTTAATCCTGAGTGTACTACGAACTCCTGCATGGCAGGCTATGTCATTTGATTTACAAAGGTGAGGTTGGTGTAGTAGTCGCGACCAATAGCTACGTACTTTGGGGGCATAGTCTGTTGTGTAGCTGGGAAAGTTTTACATAAACATGGAGTTCACTCCTTCTTGCGAGTAGTAGAGGAGTATCTTTCTTAAGGGTTGATTCGGTGCTTGAACGATTTGAACACTCAAGTCTTTCTATTACGAATAGAAAGATTAAAATTCATAATAATTATGAATAAATTGTTCATTAGAGAATCAATGGTACTTAAGGTAAAAATAATTAGAGGGGTATAACGGACATTATGACCCGACTCTAATTACGAGATACTCGTGAAGGGTCAATTCGTATGTAATGACTATATCGATGGAAACCGACTTGGTTCGGCTTAATATATCATTTGTGGCAATGAGAGTGTGACTTCAGGTTTTTAGTGGAATAAATCGGAGTTAATAATTCAGAATATTTAATTAAGAGCATAATTAATATTTCGAGATTATTGGAGCTCAGAACCGTAAGTCCATTTTGTCCCCGTGCTAGCTCGATTTACTATAGCGGATTTAGTATAATTGGATAGTCCAATTATATACTCACATATGTATAAATATTATTAATATTATTAATCATTTGTCACACTTGAAACTATATATTAAAAGTTAATGTATGGTATTAATAATTATATGATAATTATTAAATACAAAATATTAAGTTATATATGATATAATTTAATAAGGCTAAGATTGTAAATTCTAAATTATGGGTTTTGGAAACCCTTGAGTTTAATTTAGATGTTACAAATATTTCAAGGCATTAATCTTTTGTTTTTGTAACACCTTTTCCATTATGGAAAGTGAATATTGATTACAATCAATTCTTGCTACATGTTACAAAAAAAAAAATTGAAAGATTTTTACATGCCATTGCCGATTTTGCAAGGAAAATAAAATGGAAAGTTTTCTTTAATGGTTTTGGAAGTTATGTATTTATAAAGGCAAATTACATAATTAATTTTTGTAATTGATTTGGTCATTCAATTCTTGATTGATGTTACAAAAATTAAAGATATTTTCTTAGCCTTGGCCGATTCTTGCATGGATGGGGAGGGGAGTGGTTGATTTGTTTTTCGAAACAATTTAACCTAAGTATATAAAGAAATATTGATTTTCTTTTTGGAGGACACTTTCATTCTTGAAAACCCTAGCCTCCATCTTCTTCATCATTCTCTCTCAATAGTTGAGAAAAGAAAAACAAGAAATATAAATAAAGTGTGAAAGAATCTCAAAAAACGTTTAGGGATTTATTTTGTGAGTGTAGCCCACACTACTTTCCGTTGGTTACGAGTCATAGCATGGAAGACTATGTGGTGTCGACTCAATTATCATTTACATCACGGCAATCCAATACTCTGGCAAGTAATTGAAAGGTGTTGCTGCTTGTCACGAGTCAACTTTTTCCTTAACGGAAAAAAGGCTCGTGCGGCACTTACCAAGGAACATGTCCCGTGTAAGTCAGCCTATCTCCAGCCTGTAGGACACAGAACTTAACAACGCTATTCTAGGCTCGCGACCTAGTCAGAAGTACTGAATAGCCCACGGGGGAACTAAACTGGAGAAATAACATGGAGTCGCCACCCAGTGTGAACTGGGAAAATGATTTAAGGCCACATTCACCCCTCGCAAGGAAGACCTCAAACCGTTGGGTTCGGAATGGTACCTTACTTATGCCACTTGTAATGAACAGATTTATGTAATAATATAACCGAGTCTATGAAACAACAACCTACATCTAAGTTTGCATACGACCTATATCTAAGTTTGCATGCATGAAAGTAAGTCGGAATAACGGCAAGCATACAATCTCATGCATACATTAAATCGCTAAGCATGTCAATGTAAATAAATAATAATCTAAACATAAATGTTGTAGAGACATAATCAAGTTCCTAATGCGAAAGAAATAACTAAATCATGCTTGGAAATAATCAACTAATCATGTATAAAAAAATAAATAACATACTAAACGACTACGTCATGCATAAACATAAGATTTGATGAAACGAAATATGTGTATCTCTCAAGTGGTATGTGGAGTTGTTTCCCAAGTACAAACTGCACTACCGTCCATTCGGATTCGGCTACGAATTTACGTATGGGTTTCCATCCGAAATATCGCAAGAGAGAACACATATTTCATTCATCCGAAGGTCATATCATACACCAATCAACAATACATTCGAAGTAAAAATAAGAAAATAAATAATAAATGGGGAAAATAAAAAGGGTGCCCTTAGGTCTAACCTCTTAAGTCGTCTCTTGGAAGTGCGCTACGCGGTTGTCGGAAGGGTCAATGTTCCGCAACTTTTTGATTTACTGGTTCATCATTTTCCTTCGCTGTTTTTGGGCTGCTGTTTTACCATGTTTTGCTGCTGTTTCTGGTCACGGTTTTGGCTTAATATTTTACGGTAATATGGATGTGTTGGGGCTGCGGTTTGTGAGGTTTTTCGGGGTAGTTTCTTCGGTAATATAAGGTAGTTTCTGGGTGCTGTTTTGCGACAAAATCTGGACTGTTTCAGGGGGTATTTTTGGTAGTCAGAGACTGTGTTTCAGGGGCTATTTTCGGTGGTCAGTGGGTGTTTTAGGGGTTGTTTTTGGTGGTCAGAGGATCTTTTGTGGTGAATGAGGGGGCTATGTGCGGTAATGGATGAAGGTTATGTGCGGTTGTTTATGGTTGGGGTTCAGGACAAGGATTAACGGCAATGGAATGGTGTTTTCTTGATTGTGTTTGGTGCGGCAATGCAGGGAAATTTTCTATGCTTTGGGCGTGAATCAACTAGGTTATTTTCTTTGTGTTTTCGTGAGAATGAGCCAGAGGTGTGAAGGGTTGGTTTATGCTTCTTTTTTATAGGCAAGGGTTGGGGTTTACCTTATGCGAATAGGGAAAGAATATTGCAATTATGGGGGATATCTCCTAATTAGTGTGCTATAAGGAAAAATCTATTTAATTAGGGATGTGATTTGGTTTGATTTGATTTGATTTTTTTAATTAAGAATATGATTTAATATGATTTGATTTGATTTCTTTAATTTGGGAAGATGATTTGTTTTGATTTTAGCATGTGTTTAATGTGTGAATTGGTTATTTTGGAAATGTGATGGGCGTGAATTATGTTATTTGGGCGTGGGTTTGGTTCTTTTTGGTGGGCTTGGTGTGTGGCTTGGTGGTGTGTGTGGCTTGCAGGGGTTTGGGATGAGGATGAATTTTAAAACAGAGGTCCAACGATCAAACCCACAACTAAACAAATTAATTTAGTCCAACAAGATATCAATTTCTGACTTTTCCCTTCTGACGTCCGTTTCCTGCGGTTTCCAAAACATAAAGAGGAGTGCCTCCGTAAGAGACTCATCATCGGGACTTATATGCAAAAATACAGTGCCTACAGTCGCCCCCACTTTGATGGGACTTGTGCAGTGTGTGACAATGACAATCCTATCAAAGTTATGCAATGCATTTTTACTTACCTGGCTCACCAGCTACCACCTGACTTGCCTGCTGCTTCGAGCTGAGTTGATGATGCAGTGGGCCTCGACCCTAGGACGCATCCCGGAACTGCTGACAACGGGGGCCTCGACCTTGGGATGCATCCCAATACCGCTGACAATGTGGGCCTCGACCCTGGGACGCATCCCAAAATACCCTGGTACGCATCCCAGAACTACAACTGATGACGCAGTGGGCCTCGACTCTGGGACGCATCCCGAAACTGCTGACAACGGGGGCCTCGACCCTGGGACGCATCCCAATACCACTGGAAATGTGGGCTTCGACCCTGGAACGCATCCCAAAACTGATGATATATGGGGCCTCGACCCTGGGACACATCCCAGAACTACAACTGATGACGCAGTGGGCCTCGACCCTGGGACGCATCCCAAAACTAATGATGGTGTGGGCCTCGACCATGGGACGCATCCCAAAACTGATACTGATGCTGATGTGGGCCTCGACCCCGTGACTCATCCCTAAAACTGATATTGATGCTGCTGTGGGCCTCGACCCTGGGACTCATCCCCAAAATATATATTGATGTTGATGTGGGCCTCGACCCTGGGACTCATCCCCAAAAATGATACTGACGCTGATGTGATGGTTCGTTCCCGAACCGTACTGTATGAGAAAAGGTAGGCTGGTCTCCCCCTGTCTCGGTTCATTTTTCTGTTCTTTGCTGCTCTCATAAGTACTACTTTTCACGAGATAATCCTGATAGCTAAACATATTTTCGTCCTCAAAGAATGCTTCGCGTCAAAACCAGAGAACCTTCAAAGTACTTAATACACTCAAATCCGATCGTCTGAATGAGTGATCTGAACTAGACTCTTAGTGTGTGTGTGTGCCAAGGCTCTTTCACAGCTTAATCATTAAGTAAGCCAATTCGATGATTTTGTCTCGGAGAATTGGATTAGTGGGTCTAACCAACCGAGATGTCTCGATCATACTCTGTGATTACTTCCTCGTACTCAACGTGATATTTTTTTTTTCTTTTGTCTCTTTCTTTTCTTTTTTTTTTCATTTTGAACTTTCTTTTTCTTCTTTTTTTTCTTTTCTTTTCTTTCTCTTTTTTTTTTCGACACACCTACCATTTAAGGTAGCATTTCTCCTCATGGTGATGTTGGGTTTTCTAGGTCAAACCAAGTAAAGTTGCGGAAATACTCACTTTGATCGGCTTTACGATGCGATGAACACAAAAATTTTGCTCCAAGCTTCTCCTCTTTGTGTGTTTCGGTCAAGGTCTCCATGGTGTGCTCCAAGCTCCAAGCTTTGTGAATGGATTCCATGCTCATGAATGGGTTTCCCTATCACTTTTGTAAGACCCCTTGGATGTGCAAGCATCATAGAAAAATTTGCCACAAATCTTTCTATTTCCCTTGTGTAACTCTCGGCATTTGCAGAAAATGAAGAAGGAAAAAAAGGCTTCCAAGCCGTGAGGGAGAGAGAGGGAGAAGATGAAGATAATGTTGTGTATTTGTTTACAAAAAACTAATACCAATTGCCAAATTCAAAATTTGGTACAAGACTTTAAAGTCTTCAACTACTTCCATCAATCACAAAAGTGACATGCATCACTTCACTCAAAGTTGATGTGGCTTACATCACAAGAATGACTAATGATGTGACGCGTGATGTGACTTGTGGGCCCCACTTCATTCGAAATGTGAGTGGGTCCGCAAACACTCCCGTGCACGGGTTCGCTAATTCCGAATTGACGAATTTTCCGTTGCGACGTAATTAAATCAAATTTAATTAAATAATTATGCCTAGCAAAATTACTATTCACGTCGCCAGCGAATTAATTCTAATTTAACTCGTTCGCCCGAATTAAAATCTAATTTTAATTCCGCGTCGAAATCTAATTTCGTTTAATATATCGAATATATTATTTTATCGATTAATTTCAAATTAATCGTTCTCTCTCTTTAAATAGTATTTTATCCCAGATAAAATATCTCCGTAATTAATCCCAGATTAATTTTCTCTCTCTACTAATTAATCCCAGATTAATTATGTGCGAGTTATACGTCATCGGTGAATCTTCGGGAAGTGACCCATGAGATCCCTGGATATGTTGGCAGTAAATCCGGTCGTCGGACTATCCGAACACGTACGTACCTAGTACTACGTTTTTACCGATTTACAAGACATGGTTGGCTTCTAGCAAAGCACTGTGTCTACCTAATTCTCCAGAAATATTCTTAAAGGAATATATAATCTGTATCAGGCGTAGTATACGTAGTATTGCGTATTGCGATCCAGTATCAGATGTCACGTGCTAGGCCTGGGGCTGGAATTGTGTCTGCCCCGTACGAAGCACATGTCAGATCTCTGGTAACTAGTCTCTATAATTGGATAAATATGACATAGTCATATTATCCCGATAGCTGCAGCATATAAGAGCACCAGTTCCGTATCCTACGTGACCATCATCTCCATATGACTGAAGTGATACTTCCATCTTGACATCACACCCAATACACTATGATTCTCAATATACCCAGAAGAGGCGTACACAGAACCTGTTAAAGCTCTGGACGACCAAAACCAAAGTATATTGATTGTCGCAAGTATTAGCGATGTAAGTCTCAGGTTAAGACCAAATACACCTACCCTGATTCGGACTTCCATAGACACATAGTCATACTACCAATGGAATTCCGAGGGGTCTATCCAGAGCGAAGCTGTTTCCGTACCATCGGTAAACACAACCTACTATTACACTTGCATGAGTATCCAATACCCAAATCTATGAGAACTATGTCGTTATGCTCCCACAACGCGCATAAGTGCAATAGTAGTTTATTCCGCATTATCGATGTCCAATCTCGATAATACTCCGACAAGGGATGTTTTAATGATTAAACCTTCATAGATTGATAATGTCTCATGTCTTATCAATCCAGAACTAATCATATAGACTTTTATCATTTATATATCCCGGTAATCTAATTACAAATGATAAAAGAGCAATTTCCTTTGTCACATAGTTAATTTGTACAACAACACCATGTTCTGTACAAATAGTGATGCTATGGGTCATAATTGTCCAACAATCTCCCACTTGGCCTATAGCCAATCACTCAAGTGTCCTACACTTGAACTATGTACGGATCGCTCAAATTTCTGCTGAGAAACTGCTTTCGTCAGCGGATTTGCAAGGTTATCATCTGATGCGATTTATTCGATCATCATATCGCCACGATGTATGATCCGAACGAATCAGATGAATAGTTGAAATATATACTTGGATCATTGATGAGACCAATAATTCTTTAGCCTGTGTTGTAGCCTAGCTCAGCTGCTAACAGAACTACTCCTAATCTAATTAGGATTATATAGATCCAAAGTGATTCTATTGCTGCCTCAGCTGCAACAATATTCCGCTTTTGTTGTTTATTCGGCAACAGAATCTTGCTTAGAAGATTTCCAGCTCACTGTTCCGTTATTCAAACTATATAGTACCCTTATTGCGACTTACAGTCATTATTTTTCGGTTAGGAAACTTGCAACAGTGAACCCAGTCACTTCAAGTTCTCCTCCTCCATAGCTTAAGAAAGCATCCTTAGATTATCTAAGATACGTAAGGATGTTCTTGACATCAATCCAGAGACCATCACTTGGATTAGCCTGATTGTGACTCCATATGCTCAAAGCATATGAGACACCAGGTTGCGTACATTTCTTTCAATGTACGAGTTCTCGAAAAGTGCCAACAACTTTTAGATCTGTCCCAGTAGATCCTTATTCCTAGAATAAAGGTTGTCTCTCCTAAGAATTCTACGGAGAATTTTCATGAAAGCCAAGCTTTCACCGATTGTATTATGGGAATATCATTTCCAAGAAATGATATATCATCATTATGTAGGACAATCACTATTAGTGCGCTCCCACTAACCTCCTTATATACACAAGAATTATTTTCGTTTTGAATTAAATCATATACCATTATGATTACATCCAAATGATAGTTCCAAGAACGCAATGCTTGCTTCAATCCATAAATGGATCGATTTAACTTGCAAACCTTGTTTGCTCATTTTGGTACGACAAAATCGTCAGGATATTGTAAACATCCTCCAAAAGGTTTCCGTTTAAGGAAAGCGATTTTGACGTTCAGCTGCCACATTTCATAAATGAAACATACAGCATTAGCAAGCATTATCCAAATGGATTTAATCATGGCAACGAGTAAAAGGTTTCGTCGTAATCGAAACAATGTTGATAACGATATTTTTTCGCTACAAGCCTAGCTTTGTATGTTGGTATGTTGCCATCCATGTATGTCTTCCTTGAAGACTTATATAGTACCAATAGGCACAATGCCTTCCGGTACAACAACCAGTGTCCAAACTTGGTTGGTATACATGGAATCCATTTCGGACATCATGGCACTTTGCCATAATAAGGAGTCGATACCTTGTATCACTTCCTCATACGTAGCCGGTTTGTCTTCTTCAATAAGATTGACATCTTCATTAGGTGAGATCAGAGACCAATACCTCCCAGGTTGTTTTCTGATTCTCTCCGACTTGCGCAGTTCTTGTGTATTCGAAGATTATTGGTATAGTTTCATCCCTGATGAACTATTTGTGTTCCATTAAGAAATCGGTGCCTGGAACAGTATTACTCCGATTTTCATCGAGTTTTACTTTCCTCCCACTTACCACTGCATATAGGTATTCCTCTTAGGAAAACCGCATGGCGAGCCATAATTACATTGTTCTCTTGTGAGTTGTATAAGTATTATACTTTGGTTACCCTAGGATAACCCATAAATTAGGCACTTATCCGATTTGGGTTCTAGTTTGGTATCATCCAAACATATGCCTAGAATTCCCAAATCTTCAGGAATGAGAAAACCCAGTTTCTTTCCTGTTTATATCTAATATGAAGTTTGTCTAACAGATTTTCATGGAACCTTATTCAAAATAAGTTTTGCTCTGATTAATGCGTATCCCTAGAAGGAAAATGGTAGCTCAGAGCAACTCATGATTAACCTTATCATGTCTAACAAAATTCGGTTTCTCCGTTTGGACACAGAGTCAAATTGAGGTGTTCCGTGAAGAGTCCACATTGAAAGAATACTATACTCTTTCAAGTATTTGAGAAACTTATTACTTAAGTATTTTCATCACGGTCCAATCATGATGTTTTAATACTTTAGCCGATCTGTTTGTCTACTTCGTGTCGATACTCTTTGAATTTATCAAAAGTTTCCGATTCGTGTTTCATAAGAAACACATAACCATAACGCGATGCCACATCCGTAATGTTGGACAAAATGACCCATAACGTCACTATTTGCACAGATCATTGTGTTGTTGTAGCAAATTAACTACGTGACAAGGAAATTGCACTCTCATCATTTGTGATTAGATCACCATAGATATATAAATGAAGAGAGGTCCCTGTGATTAGTTCCTGGACTGAGAATGATATGAGACAGTATCAGTCCCCGAAGGTTTAATCATTAAATATCCCTAGCCGGAGTATTATCGAGACTGGACATCGATAATGCGGAATAGGCTAGTATTGCACTTGTGTGCGTTGTGAGGGCACAACGGCATAGTTCTCATATATATAAGTATCGGATACTTATGCAAGTGCGATAGGAGGTCGTGTTTCACGATGGTACGGGAAACAGCTTCGCTCTGGATAGACCCCTCGGAATCCCATTGGTATTATGACTATGTGTCTATGGGAGGCCGAAATCAAGGTAGGTGTGTATAGTCTTAACCTGAGACTTACATCGCTAATACTTGCGATAATCGGTAGACTTTGGTCTTGGTGGTACAGGGCTTTAACCGGTTCTGCGTACACCACTTCTGGGTTTATCAGAGAGTCGTAGTGTATTGGGTGTGATGTCAAGACGGAAGTATCACTCCAGTCATAGTGGAGATGATGTCACGCAGGATACGGTATTAGTGCTCTTAAGTGATGGCCGGCCATCGGGATATTATGACAAGGTCATGTATATCCGATTATAGAGACTAGTTACTAGACATCCGACATGTGCTTCGGACGGGGCAGACACTTATCCAGCCCCAGCCCTAGCACGTGACTATCCGATACTGGGCTGATATACGCAATACTACGGTATACTACGCTTGATACAGATCTATATATTCCTGTAAGAATATTTCTGGAGAATTGGGTAGGCATGGTGCTTTGCTAGAAGCCAACCTTGTCTTGTAAATCGGTATAAACGTAGTACGAGGTACTTACGTGTTCGGATAGTCCGACGACCGTATTTACTGCCAACATATCTGGAGATCTCATGGGTCGCTTCCCGAAGATTCACCGATGATGTATGACTCGCACTATGATTAATCTGGGATTAATTAGTAAAGAGAGAAGATTAATTTCTAGAGAGAGAAAATTAATCTAGGATTAATTACAGAGATATTTTATCTCGGATAAAGTATCGTTAAAGAGAGAGAACGATTAATTTGGAATTAATCGATAAATTAATATATTTGATATATTAAACGAAATTGGATTTCGACGCGGAATTCAAATTAGATTTTAATTCGGGCGAACGAATTAATTTAGAATTAATTCGTTAGCGACGTGAATAGTGATTTCGCTAGGCGTAATCATTAATTACGACGTGACGGAAAATTCGTTAATTGGAATTAGCGAACCCGAGCCCGGGATTATTTGCGAGCGCATTCGCATTTCGAATTCGAGTGCGGCACGCAAGTTAATTCGAGCGTCAAATCGCTAGTCACATCAAGCGTCAAATCAAATGTCACCTTGAGTGATGTGACAAGTTGTCACTTGATTTGAGTGATTGATGTGGTAGTTGAAAAGCTTTAAATGCTCTTTTGCTTTTTGACTTTTGTTTTTTGGTAAATATAAATGCTTTTGTATTTGATTTTATTTTTGGAAAATAAAATAAATATATAAGTAAAAACCATTTACCTTTTCTCTCTCAATTCACGGTTTTTTGTGAAACCCTTTTCCCTCTCTTTTTCTTCTCCCTCTCTTTCACGGCTTCAAGCCGATTTGCTTCAAAAAGTTTCTGGTTGGACCGAATTTAAAGGGAAGCAAGGAAGATGAAGAGTGCTAGCACACACCTTGGGTTATATTATGGTGATAGGGAAACGAATTTATGAGCTTGGAATCGTTTTGGAACCTTGAAGCTTTGAGCTTCCATGGTGTTCATCAATGGCCGAATCATGGAGGGACCAAACCAGTCAAAACCGAGCAGCCCACTGCCTTGGAGAGCTGTTGCCGTGAGCTTGAAGGAGGCAAAAACGCATCTTGTTCTTCGCATCACAAAACCGATCTATGTGAGTAATGATTCCGCCTTACTTCTTTGATGTGTTCATGCGTTTTTTGTGCTTGATTTCATGATTCTTGGGACCTATATTAGAACTCAACACGTAAAGGTTACGAAGTTTTCATATCCAATTCTAGCCTAGCTAGACATGGGTCCACTAACGTCACTATGAATGAGGGCTAACAGATCGGTGGCACTTACACTTTTACCAAGTAAAAAGTGTTTTAGGCATTTTGCCTAAGAAACTAGATTCGTAGACATCATTTGAATAGAATCAAATTTGTCCTAGTACCCACTCTTCGAAAATGTGGATATACGATTCTTGTTAATGTGTCCCAGACAACAATGCCACAAATAAGTCTCATCTGTTCAAATCAGTTTGAGCTATTTGTTTGTCATGTTATACGTTTGAGATTTATTTATATTCAAAATAAAAATATTGTTATTCACATCTAATGTGTTTATCTCAATATCATCTTTATAAAATAAAACACATTTGTGTTCTAGAATATAAGGGTATACCCGCAACGAGTTATACTCTGATATAGAGATAATATTTCTAGTCAAACTAGGTACATTATAGCAGTTTCCTAATTTAAGTACATACCCGAAGGGTAGTTCCTAAACTTAGGTTTCTACGGTTAAAACAGCGACTCTCGTCCCATTTCCAATTCGCAGATCAATCTCAACTGAAGTCAGTATCCTGCTTATTAGCTGATTCTGCACAACAGTACATATATTTATGTACCACATCTAGTATTAAAATCCAATTTTGAAACTAATAGTGAACATGTTAATGACAAACATGCTTGAAGCCGTAGCCTTGCCCCTCTTCACTTCCTTCATGTCTGCCTTGTCCATATGGCAGTCACGCATCCAATGACCCCGTTTGCCACAATTTAGGCAGACATCTTAGGATATGTCCTTTGTCTTCCTAGAAGACTTTGATGATTTTGCCTTTGCCCCTTATAGAAGTTATGGCTCTGCCTCCTAGAGAATAGCCATCAACTCTCCAAGAGTTTACTCTTGGTTTACAATGAACCTGCCCCAGCTTTCGGGTAGAGACTATAAGATCAAATCTTTGGTAGTCTCGGCCACGTATGTAATGCCCAGCTAACCTATCTGATCGATGTCAGCAATCATCTGCGACACCTAGTGCTCGACAGATGTACCCTCTGACATACGCGAGTGAAATAGCTTCTTTTCCAATTTGTACTTTTAAGATTTAAGAATAAATCTATGAAGATCTTTAATTTCATCATCATGGTACAATGATCTAATCCTTAATTTTGACGACGCAATTAAAGTGTCATTGCATCTAGCATAAAGGATTGAGCACTAAAGTTATCATCACATGAATCTTCCAAAGATCATGTTCTTCTATTTGCTCAACTCTGGGCTGAGGCCCGAGATGTTTCTCTATCAAATAAAGTAACTCCTCAGTTCCCAGGACTATCCTGAGGTTCTATTCCCAATCTGAAAATTAAAGCCGCTTAAAGACATTTTCACCTAGGATTATGTTTTAATCATTAATCTTTCAGTTATCTTGATTGCTATAGGTTTACTATCCAATCAACGATTTCAGGTACTATTGATTATAATGATTACTATAGTCTAACTACATAATCAACTATAATTTGATTGGTTAAATTCAAATATATTGATTACTATAATCCAATTATATAATCAACTATAAGTGAAGTAGTTTGAATATAGTCCAACTGTTTAATTAAAACAACGATTAAATATTAGTCCAACTAATATATTTATTAATTAATGACGAAAAATTTAAATGAGCGCGTTTTGGCAAGTATCTAAACGAATTTGCAAATTTAATACTTGCCTCCCACTATTTTTCGGCGAGCCTCTAACCCTCTGTTGAGTACTCGGGAAACCTTGTTTCCTAGTGGGCTAGGATCCCGTTAAATAACACACAACCTTGACTTTGGCCAACAAGCTGTATGATATTTAAGTAGGCAGATCTCTAAGATCAATTGGATCTCATCCAATTCCTAGATCCAGTAGGTGGACATCCAAGTCCGAAACATATATCTAATATATGCTAATATATCCGATATATTCCCTAACCTTTTTTCCTCTGAATCAACTAAGCTTTGGCTTTGGCACAACAAACTTAATGATTCCAGTTAAACATGACCCATTGACCTTGGAAAGCTTCGTAATCGATGTCGATGGACAAGAAGTGATCTTGACTTTGGCCAACAAATCACAACTTGGACAAGACATGCGATATGGAACAAAGCCTTCATGATTCAAACACATCCGCAATGGACAAAGGTCTTGACTTTGGCCAACAAACCAGTGACAATCTTGGATCTTGAGAATGAATCATTCAATGGAAGGAAAAACGCTTAATATTTGTTGAGGGTTTTTTCGCGTAATTGGCAACCAATTAATTATCTTTGATTAGGTCTCATCATACACCCTTAAGCATGCATTCTAAAATAATAATAAGGCGCCGTAAATAAATTAATAATGAAATGCGGATGGATATTTAAAACATTTTGTTCCTAGTACAAATCTCTCAATTTCCTCTCTCCCGCTAGCACAAATCTTACTTCTACCCGATTACATAACACTTCTAAAGAAACCTCATTTACATTGAGGGGAATATGTGAGAAGAGAAATACAAAGAGTCAAGAGGTAATAGGATGGACACGCAGGTCTAATTTAATAAATTCTAAATTTATTACAACAATTTCCAAAATTGCCCTCACCCATCTAATATCCATCCGATATACATTATTCATACATCACATCCATGTATTCACACAAAGCATGTTATCAATCAATCTAATCTAATTAATTAATCTGAAATTAATGACCATCCAATGTTCAAACAACGATTTGATTTGTGCGAGTCCGACTCGTTTAAGAATAAGTACTCAAAGTACGAATTCTTGAATTATATCACACTACAATATTAAATCCAATTTAATTTGCATTCAATACTAATTCTTTATTTAATTCCAAATTAAATAATTACATTTTATTAATGTGCCTTTACGACTTAGATTCTAAATCTAATCATTACGGGTCTCAAAGCCCAATTAACATCCAATGTCAATTTAATTAAAGTCCAATGGGCTTTCAATTAATTTATAAGGCATGGACTTTGGCAACCAAAGCCCAATATGAATATGATTTAATTTGATTTGATTTGATTTCTTTAAATTGGGAAGGTGATTTGTTTTGATTTTAGCATGTGTTCAATGTGTGAATTGGTTATTTTGGAAATGTGATGGGCGTGAATAAGGTTCTTTGGGCGTGGGTTTGGTTATTTTTAGTGGGCTTGGTGTGTGGCTTGGTGGTGTGTGGGCTTGGTGTGTGGCTTGCGGGGGTTTGGGCTGAGGATGAGGCTTGGTGTGTGGCTTGCGGGGGTTTGGGCTGAGGATGAATTTTAAAACAGAGGTCCAACGAGCGAACCAACAGCTAAGCAAACAAATTTAGTCCAACAAGATATCAATTTCTGACTTTTCCCTTCCGACGTCTGTTTCCCGTGGCTTCCAAAACTAAAAGAGGAGGCCTCCGTAGGTGACTCATCATCGGGACTTATATGTAAAAATGCAGTGCCTACACAGCCTCTACACCCAAATTCTCATTTTTGGGAGGTTTCAGACCCATAATATATTGAATTACGAAAGCTCACAAGCTATCTCAACGCATACAGTTGCAGTCATGTTCAACAGCAGGACCCGGCACTCGAATAGCACAACCGGATATAAAATATGGCATTTTCTCGCCAGCTCAATCTCGACAATACATCATTGTCCCAACGTTGTCTAAGGGCGAGAGGGTTCACGGCTACAGCCCCAAGACCACCAAAGCCCCCTTGACCACTCCCAAGGTTCACCTAGGCTCCCCCTAAAGAGGTTTTAGAGACATTGCACAAGTTTCACGAGTATACACACCTGGCACTTGAGTTGTCACACCCCCTTCTAAAATCCATTGTCAGAGGAATTTTCTGGAACTCTTCCGGGCATTCAATAAGCCACAATATAAGTGTTTTTGGGTTAAAATCTCGTCCCTAAATGAACTCATCTTGATGGTTTTCCGCAACACCCCCACTTTAGCGGAAAAGACCCAAAAGTGGGCCTACTGCCAAAATCTCCCGGAAAATCTCGAAATCCAACTCTGGTGCTGAATTTTTCCCAGTACATGTGACCATAAAATTCACTTTGGAACTTGGTGTTGGGTTACTAGATTAGTCCCAAGATCAATTCAAGCAATGAAATCATGTGCGGATACAACAAGAGGTATGGCATAATCATACTTACATTGATCGGCTTTGCGATGCGAGGAACAACAAAAATTTTGCTCCCTTGAAGCTCACAGTTTTGGACTATTTTTGTGCTCCTCCAAATTCGGTCAACTCCATGGATGGATCTCCAAGCTCCAAGCTTTTTGTTGTGATTCCATGCTCATGAATTTGTTTCCCTATCACCTTGGATGACTCTTCATGTGCTAGCATCGGAAAGATTTGCCACAAATCTTCCATTTATCTTCTTGTAATACTCGGCCTTGCCAAGAAAATATGAAGAAAATTGGCTTCAAAGCCGAGAGATGGAGAGTAGGGAAAATGGTTCCAAACCGTGAGTGGAGAGAGAGAAGGGCAAGTGTGTTGTGTGTTGGTATTGATTTCCAAAATCAATAATAAACATATACCAAAAAATTGGTATTTGCCTTTCAAAAAGGTCAACCAATTTTTGGAGCCAAAAGGCAATTAATGCCTTCCAACCACCACCATCACTATTCACATCAAAAGTGATTGGACATCACATCACTCAAAGTGACTAGACATCACATCAATCAAAGTGACTAATGATTTGACGCTAGATGTGACTTATGGGCCGCACTTGAATTCAAAATGCGAGTGGGCCCGCAAACACTCCCGGGCTCGGGTTTGCTAATTCCAAATTAACGAATTTTCCATTGCGACGTAATTAAATCAAATTCAATTAAATAATTTTGCCTAGCAAAAGTACTATTCACGTCGCTAACGAATTAATTGTAAATTAACTCGTTCGTCCGAATTAAAATCTAATTTTAATTCCGCGTCGAAATCTAATTTCGTATAATATATCGAATATATTATGTTATCGATTAATTCCAAATTAATCGTTTTCTCTCTCTTTAAATAATATTTTATCCCATATAAAATATCTCTGTAATTAATCCCAGATTAATTTTCTCTCTCTATTAATTAATCCCAGATTAATAAAGTGTGAGTCATATGTCATCGGTGAATCTTCGGGAAGCGACCCATGAGATCTCCGGATATGTTGGCAGTAAACCCGGTCGTCGGACTATCCGAACACCTACGTACCTAATACTATGCTTTTACCGATTTACAAGACATGGTTGGCTTTTAGCAAAGCACTGTGCCTACCCAATTCTCCAGAAATATTCTTAAAGGAATATGTGATCTATATCATGCGTGTTATACGTAGTATTGCGTATTACGATCCAGTATCGGATGTCACGTGCAAGGCTTGAGGCTGGAATTGTTTCTGCCCCGTACGAAGCACATATCGGATCTCTGGTAACTAGTCTCTATAATCGGATAATCATGACCTAGTCATATTATCCCGATAGCTGCAGCATAAAAGAACACCAGTTACGTGTCCTACGTGATCATCATCTCCACTATGACTGGAGTGATACTTCCATCTTGACATCACACCCAATACACTACGATTCTCAATATACCCAGAAGAGGCGTACACAGAACCTGTTAAAGCATTGGACGACCAAAACCAAAGTATATTGATTGTCGCAAGTATTAGTGATGCAAGTCTCAGGTTAAGAGCAAATACACCTACCCTGATTCGAACTTCCATAGACACATAGTCATACTACCAATGGAATTCCGAGGGGTTTATCCAGAGCGAAGTTGTTCCCGTACCATCGGTAAACACAACCTCCTATTACACTTGCATGAGTATCCTATACCCAAATATATGAGAACTATGTTGTTATGCTCCCACAACGCGCACAAGTGTAATACTAGTCTTTTACGCATTATCGATGTCCAATCTTGATAATACTCTGACTAAGGATATTTAATGATTAAACCTTCGTGGATTGATACTGTCTCATATCATCTCAATCTGGAACTAATCATAAGGACCTTTTATCATTTATACATCTAGGTAATCCATATAGGTAATCCAATTACAAATGATAAAAATGCAATTTCCTTTGTTACATAGTTAATTTGTACAACAACACCATGATCTGTACAAATAGTGATGCTATGGGTCATAATTGTCCAACACTTGGTCCCACTCGATTCGACACCCCAGGTCGTTAGCTCCTTCACAATGCACGAAATTAGGCTAACGACTAGCGGCAAGCTAGCATATCTCAAAATCTCCCGCCAAACTTCATAACGGGACCCCACGGGCGAAAACATCCTGGTACATCTACCCATAAGAGTTACTTAGGGATTGGAGCAAGCTCAATCCGAAATTCCGAAATATAGGCTCCTTCACAACGATGCACAACTAGGCCAGCTCCTAGCGGCAAGCGAGCACGTTTCTAAATCTCCAGGCAAACTTCCAAATATTGCCACACAAATGAAATATCTCCAGTACAAGGTCATATAAGAGATACATTTGAATAGGAACGAGCTTTATCTGATGTCCCGAAACATGGGCTCCTTTGTAAAGTAACTGCACGTCCTAATCTGAAACTAGGATCGTGACATTCTCCCCCACTTCATTTATCGTCATCCTCGATGATGGCATAACTTGAGGGTTAGGATTGTAACGCCATCCCCCACTTCATTCAGCGACATTCTCAATGATGGCAACTCAAGTTGTATCTGTCACAAATCTCTTTCGATCCTTATAGATAGGGCACACAATGAAGACATTGAAATCACATTCATATGTCAATGAATGGAATCACATGTCTATGTTACCCACATTTTCCAACTCTATATTGAATTGGGCACAAAATATCTAAACACAACAGCATCATATACGCTTTCGTACATAAGTCTTGGTTTCTGATATAATTGCCCAACTTCGGCACTTGGCACAAGCTTACAATTTTTGTCGAAATTGAAGGGGTCTGATAGGGGTG